>JAVDBV010006212.1:0-10755 GCA_032619315.1 Piper longum
ATATATATATATATATATATATATATATATAGAAACGATTGATGAGATCTGGGCCGGTGTTCTATTCTTGAATTATTATGACTACCTTGCCGGCCTTAACCGTGAGACATAAGTCCTGGAAGATCTGCACTTCGGGCCTGGTTGGATACCTGAAGCTCACATGCTGGAAATCTATGTCGCCCTTGACACTCTCTAGCTTCATCCCCGACTCATCACTTGAATCAATCTGGGATTTGCGGTCCAGAATCGCAAATATTGAAGCAGCCGAGGCCTTAGCCTTGGCGCCGTCTGGTGCTAATCCGCTGGACTGAGACACCGCCAGTGCTGCCATCGTCAGTGCGAAGAACACCTATGCCAGAAAATGAAGGCATCAGTAGGCGGCATCAGAAGAAGGTAATAAAAAAGAGACTGTAGCTAGCGTGCGTATTTTTAGTATTAGTATTAGTATTATATTATTATTATTAGTAGTAGTATTAGTATTAGTTACTATGAGTCCACATCGTAATAATATAATAAATAATAATAATTAACTAGCTTTTTTTTCAAAGCGATAATTAACTAGTAGTTAAAGAAAGAAAGATGGGCAGCATTATATTACCCGGAAAACGTCTCGGAAGGTGATCTTGCCATCCTCCACGAGGCGAGCTCCTGCGTAGAAGCTGGTGGCATAGACGCAGAAGAGCACGAAAAAGGAGAGCCCAAATCCAATGCCGCTGACGAGACCCTGCCGGATGCCTGTCCGCAATGGACCTTCACACTTGTTCCTGTACAGCTTCATCACCTTCTCCTCCGCGCAAAATGATGCTACCGTTCTGATGCTCCCGACGGCATCATTCGCCACCTGACTGGCTTCTTCGTACATTAACTGCATCAGCATTCAGCATCAGCCGCTGCCCTTCCTTTTAGCTTTCGGTTTAAATTATTATTATGATGATGGTGATTATTATGATTTATATGAGCGTTTAGCTCTCCTCATGATATGACATGTACTTTGACGACATAAGATGTGTGAAGTGATGGTGGCGGGCGAGAGAGAAAATTAAAGCAAAAACCTTGGCGTTGGCGCTGAACCCTGTCAGGAACTTGAGCTGTGCCCATCCAAAAATACCCACGAGTGGGAGCATGGCGAGAATGATGAGAGAGAGCTGCCAGCTCGCTTCAAACGCGATGGCTAGCCCGGCGACGATGGACGCGGTGTTCTCGACGATCAATGCCAGAGTGTCACCCACCAGACTACGAACGGTGGCGGCGTCGGCAGAGAGACGAGCGCCAATGGCCCCGCTCGTGTTCTCTGGGCTGTCAAACCACCCGACTTCCTGGTGCACCGCCCTCTCGAAGCACATGATTCTGACCCTCCTTATCAGTCGGCTCCCTGCCACCGCAAAGAAGTAGGACCTAGCCGGGGCAGCCAACAGTGCCGCTACCGCCATGGCAACGAACATGAGCGACCAGAACCTGGAGTCTCTCCGGAGCTTGGAGGGTGTCTCGTAGAACGTCCTGATGACGCTGGAGAAGAGGATTCCGAATATGGGAAGTATGGCTCCATTGACGATGGCAGCCACGGAGCCAACGAGTAGAACTGGGATCTCCGGCTTGTTGAGGTAGGCCAACCGTCTGAGTGGGACTTCCTTTGTCTGCTCCGGCGACGTTTTCAAATTCGCCTCTAGGTCGCCACCTGACGTGCTTCCTTCCCCTGTCGGTAACCCGAAGGAAACGGAGAAAGAGTGGCGGTTGCTGCTACCGACTCGGCCAGATGATCCACGACTAATCGATCTCTGCAAGGACAAGCTTTTACTTGAGTGTCTTCTGACATCTATTTCTGAATCTGCCTCTCCTTGGTTTTCGTATCTGTTGGCCTCTTGTAGGTTGATGAGCTGGGAGTAAGCTCCATCTGGGTTCTCGAGCAGTTGGGTATGAGATCCTGGAGGCAATGTAGATTTATGTATCAACATAAATTTTAATGATAGGGATGGCGAGGGCGAAGGATTATAAAAAGATTTGCTGCTGCATGCACATCTGTTTGTTATCAGACTTTTTTTTTGTTATGAAATTCTTTTTGGTCACCTTTTTCGACAATTAATCCCCGGTGAATCACGGCAATCATGTCGGAGTTTTCGATGGTGCTCAGTCTATGAGCAACAATGACTGTAGTTCTGTCCATCATGATTCTGTCCAGGGCCTCCTGCACCACCCTCTCCGACTCTGCATCAAGGGCACTGGTAGCTTCATCCAACAGAAGTATTCGTGGGTTCTTGAGGATCGCCCTGGCTATGGCTACTCTCTGTTTCTGTCCCCCTGACAACTGGGTACCATGCTCTCCCACCATGGTGTCTAGCCCCTTGAGTGTACGTATATATATGCACAGAAAATAAGCATTCATCAGCCTTGGCCAAAATCTGGATTAAGAGACTCAAAATAGTAGTGTATAAAACCTGTGGCAGTTTATCTATGAATTTGGCAGCATTTGCAAGCTCAACAGCAGCTCTGATTTCCTGGTCGGTTGCGCCTTCCTTACCATAGGCTATGTTGTCTCTTATGCTTGAAGCAAACAAAACCGGCTCCTGACTAACTAGCCCGATCTTCTCTCTGATCCATTTGACCTGGAAATTCTTCAGATTGACTCCATCTATGAGGACCTCCCCAGATTGAGGGTCGTAAAACCTCTCAAGGAGGCTAATGACCGTTGATTTGCCGCTGCCACTCTCCCCAACCAGGGCAGCAGTTGTACCACGAGGGATGGCGAGGGAGAATCCGGTGAAGATTGGCTCGTTTGGCCTTGCCGGATAACTGAAGGAAACTTCTTTGAACTCGATGTCACCTCGAATGTCCTCAAGGACAAGGCCTTCGGGATTATATGCGTCTATCTCTGGCTTCCTGTTGATGGTCTCAAACATCTTGTATGCAGCTGCTTGCCCTGCGGCAAATGCACTAATCGACGGAGTTGCCTGCCCCAAACTCCTGAATCATTTATTTATTTATTATTTGGACATAGCACAACAGTTGGTGGTATGTTTCTCAATTGCGAAGTTCATAAACATTGCAAGTAAATGATGTATAGAAGTGAAACTTACACTGCTCCTGTCAAGACCGCAAATATGACGATGATTACATCTCCGCCAGTGTAACTGTTATTGAGTATCATTCTGGAGCCAAACCAGATAGCCAATGCATAGCCGCAAAACATGACGAATAATACCGCGCCAAGGCCTAGCCCTGCTGCAAGTCCTTCTTGTACACTGGATTTATAAGCAACTACTAACGAGTTTTTGTACTTCTCAACCGCTTGCCTCTCACCCGTAAAAGATGCAACCTATATTATGCATGGGGAACCATCATTTTCAGTAAACGAATGATCTTTTGCTAGTAAGGATATAACGGGAAGGATTTGGCCTTATTTTTTATCTACCCACCGTTCTTATTGAGCCAATAGTCTGTTCCACAACAACTCCTGCCTCAGAGTAGGCTGTTTGTCCCTGAGATGCCAACTTTGTTATCAGAATTGCCATGGCTGCGCCAGAGATCACTAATGGAGGAATTGTGGAGAGCATCACGACTGTAAGAAGCCACCCTTGAATAAACGCTACCACAAATCCTCCAATGAATGTTCCCACCAATTGGATGAACTTCCCCACCTGCAAGTCCGGAGAAAAAAATAACTAGTTCATAAACACTAGCATAAGCACTACTCACGAAGGAAATGCTAGTCGACGGGGACCTTTTCACCCATGGCATCTTGAATGAGAACAGTATCGCCAGACATTCTCTCAACAACTTCGCCCGTGTTCGTTTCCTTATCAAAAAATGCAACATCTTGTCTCAATATGGTTTGCAAGTACAGAGACCTGATCCGCGCTGCTTGTCTCTCCCCCGTCACCACCCAACAAGAAACCTCTGCAACATGGGAGCATATATTTTCCTTAGAGCCACGAAAAATATTGGTCGTGGAAATAGACATTTGACAACAAGCGAAACATGTTCTTACGGAGGAAGGAAGCGATGCCTGATCCGATGGCCAAGTAGACAAATCTAAGTGCTACCTGCAAAAAAAAAATGGAAATGCTCTTACTTGCAGATATACGGCAACAATCATAGACCATGAAGAGCAATGAGGAGGTGTGAGACAGAAGTTGCAACAGTAGATGGAATCCCAGATCGCTGATAAGACCATGTTGGGCCTAATTAGGATGTTTTTGAAAGTAAGGAAGTATTGAGTACCTTGGAAACAGTATCAACGATCTGATTTTGGTCAAGAGTTTCTCCGAACGAGTCGATGAGCTGCCCAAATAAGATCGTCATGAGAGGCATGGCAGCTCCATTTCCTAGAGCTCCAAGACTTCCTACTAACATCAGTGCGATATCTGCCTTGTCGGCAAATGAGAAGAGCCTGTAAAATGGAACACTTTTTTTCTGCTCCTCTTTCTTTTCGCCATTTCCACTGCCATTCTTCTTCTCTTGAACTTTTTCCCTGCTCCTATCATCTAATGTTGGAGAAGAGGTTGCAGGCTCTGAATTTTCTATTATACCAACTTCCCTTCCCGGTCCATTATCCTGATCAGACATGGCGGCTGGCGATGGATTGGTAGCGAAACTTCCGCAGGTGAGTACTATCAGTGATTTAATCTACACAATCTTTGCTAAAACCTGCAAAACGATGAAAAAGCTGGTGGTGAAGAAACGAGGGAGACGGAATCCAGGAGCATATGTTACAAAATGGAAAGGGCGGGTGAAAAAGTTCTGGAGCGATCTGATTTGCACCTACACAGTTTTTTCTGCAGTAGAGTCTGTTGAAATGCCCTTCTAGGCGATGACTTATGTACGGTGGTTAGTGGGAAACCGAGAATTTATACTCATCATGTTCTGTTGCCTCGAGGAAAAAACAAAACAGCTTCCTTGATTATCAAGATTTTGAATTTTCTGGGTTGGTCTGCTACTCTTTATTTTGTTTGACTATTGAAAATAATTGGAAGCGCGGATTTCTCGCCTCCCTTCCACTGCATTAATTTTCGGGACGAAGCTTGCACGTAATTGCAGAAAAGCCATCACGTGTACTTTGCTTACATATACTCTCTTTTGTTTTTTTATCTTGTCAGCACCGTCGTATACAATATATATACATATATGTATGGCCTGGCTGCACTTTAACCACTTCTCTACATTAGGTAGCAAATACTATTTTGTTGCTATCTAGTTGATACTTGGCACATGGCATTGCATATACTGTCGATTACTTTACCATAAGCTATTGGCGACGTCATTGCTGAAAGAAGCAGATAGCTTCATGGATGGAGTTCAATCTTGATCTATTTGCCGAAATAAGCACATTAAATAATGTTCTAGATCTTCTTTCTTGCTTACCGGGGACCCCGTACATATTGTCATGGAAGAATGGCAACTTCGTAAATTTTGTACCTTTTTTTAGAAAGGCATACGATACGACCATTGTTAATTTATACGATCTATATTATATATGTGCAAATTGGTTTCATAAAAAAAAATGTACAACTTGAAGAGCACGAAATGGTATGTCCTGGAGAGAGAATCTGAAATTTTTGGTGGCTGCCCACACCGGTGTAAACGCATATACCTTTCTCCCATTGTCATGGACCAGTCCTTTTTCTTTATATAATATTAAAGTCCTCCTTGAGTTCTAACAAAAGAAAAGCTCAAGAAGAATGCGTGAGCAGGAAGCCTATGACTTCTCTGTTGAAAGGGACGACGAGATTCGCAAGTATATAATATTAGAATTAGATAATGCTGCAGATGTTCTTTCCTCCTTGAGTTCGAAGTCGAGCAACATATCATGTTTGGGCCAAATTAATGCTTTGTCTGTATACGGGTTTTTCCCAGGCAAATATATTATGCATCTTTAAGGTGTAGCAACCAGCAAACACTACTGCTTTGGGTTAAAAAACACAGCAAATGCTGCGGAATAATAATGAGGGGCACGTCGACGTTCAATAACCATCGCTGACTGTCAACCATGATTTTAAGAACAAAAAAGTGCACTCCATTTGTGTCCTTCGACATAGCTAATATAAGTATTAGTTATAAACGAAACTCTATATATAACTGTCCACTGGATCGATGATTCGATATACAAGACTTTGGATGCCATGTCAGGGGAGCTTAAGCACCACCGAGACTCATCCTCTTCCACCTACTCCAACGGCAAGTATTGCTCTTTCGGCGCTCATCCTCTTCCACCGACTCCAAAACTTTTGCTCATTAACCCCCGTGATCTGTTTCATGAAATGAAATTCGATCAATATCTGGGGGAATAAGTTTGAACAATAATGGATATCATTTGGAAGGTCTCCACTATAAGATGATTTCACTAAAAAAACATAACTTTCCTCCATATCACATCAAAATGTGCGCCAATTTTCCTCAGATCTCTTCGCCACAATCATGAATGGGCAATGGCCATGGAGAAAGAAAATTTTTTTTAACATGTTTTGGCATATCTGTTAAATTCTCTTATTTTTCACGCAAAAAACTTCGAACACCATTTGCCCATATTTTAGTATGTAATAAAAATTATCTTAAAGTGTCGAATCTTATCTATATAAAAAAAAAATCATAGTGCGTGCGTGTGAGATCACGTTGTCTGTGACTGTCACAAGTACTCACAACGGCTCCTTGTGATTCATATTTGTGGCTGCTATTTTAGGCGAAATTTCTCATAACAAGGCACTTCACAAACAGCTAAAATTTGTGGTAGATGAAACAACAACAACCTCCATCTTTATTCTTCAAGATATCTCGGCACTAGATTGAGAACACAATATTTTGCACAAGCAATCCAGAAACAAGAAACTGTGGTGAATTGGAAGATTGAGGCGGAAGTAGACAATCCCTCGATTCACTGTAAATCGATCAATCTATAGATAGATGTGAGTGACCAACGTACCTTCCATTTCATAACACCTCCATTTAAACTATTGCACACAAGCTGCGAGTCATTAATTGGGGATTCTCCACAAGTATCATACGCCCACGGCAGTGAGAAGTGACTGATCATAGCATTTGAGAGGTCCCACTAGGATAATAGCTTCCTTGAGCGCGGCCAAGAGGGACTCTGGATGGTCCTCCACGTGGGTAATTCCGTACTTGTTTTGCATTTCATGCAAAACCCTTCCCACAATCTGCATCCATCAACAGCATCAAACAAAACGTGAATTTAATGAACTGGACTATGAATGCGAGCGTGCTACTTTCCTTCCCTGTTTCGTTAATATAATCGACCACTTTATTTCTCACTCATATAAAAAAAAAACCATGGCCTCTTTAATTATATGCCAATCAAAATAACAAATTAAGAAGGCAAGCAGACCTTCCGTGCATAGCTTCCATATGCTATTCCACTAATTAAAGCTCGTTGTGGGGCAGGCCGTGTATTGAGTCCTTTAGTATCAGGATTACCTGTCGGAAGACAAAAGCAATTTACCTTCAAAATCAATTCAGATCAAGCATAATTTTTTTTATAATAATAACTGATGTAAGGACCACAATGAAATAATTTAGGAAGGAGCAAACCTTCGAAGTTGACAAACGTCCAACAGCACTATGTCTCGCTAAAAAAACAGTACATAGTGTAATACCTGACATGGTCATTTTTCTAAGCAGCCCCAGCTTGTTCAAAAGATCTACTGTGTGGGCATTTGTCCCACCCGCAAGTTGCACAAACCCTTAAAAAGTCAGAGTATTATATTGCCTCTCATCGTCAACACGAAAAGATTGTGCCTAGGACATACGGATTTATTACCATAAGGCCGGTCTTCAGCTTTCACTAATTCAGAAGCAAATGCAATTGTTTCTCTTGTTGCTCCTCGACCAATATCTCCGCTCATAGGTCGGCCATCCAACTGCCAAATACATGAAACAAGCATTCACTTCAAGACTTTCCCATACTATTCACGTAGAAGTTAGACACCTGAACCTAGGTAATAACAATTTGTGAAAGAGAAAAAAATATTTGATTAAGTTCACATGCATTTTTACTGTGCAGGACCTCACCTGCCATAGATTATAGCACTGCAAGTCTGACTTCATAATTGAGTAGAGACTATTCATACAAGGCACAGTGAAATCTCCAACATCAGGGAGGCTTACCTGTATTGCATCATATATATGTATCATTTATGATTTACAAAACGGATTTTTTCCCCTTTCCAAGTCTCAAAATTCAACTCATGATCATCTAAATTCTTCCATAGGAAGACCGACCCATGGGTATGCGATTAGGACAGCAGAGGAAAAAAGTCAAGACACTGATAATCAATAAGGAAGACAGCTCGCATGCTGCCAATAACAAAGATGGCAAGCTGCAAGGTGAATCCCTTGCTAGCTTTAGGAGAAAGAACGCTGGGAATCAGAAGCTCACTGCAACTAATTCAACACTATTAATACTTTCAACCAAACTCCTCCAGAGCTTCTCGAATGAATCAGTCTCCCTGAAAAAGGATATCCTAAGTCTATCATTATGGCATGTAATTATGATAAAAAATATTACTTTCCTGCAAATTTTTCAATATACAAAAAAAAATGAAATGCAGCAAATAAAGTTGCCTATTTATCAGTATTTATTATCATAATACCTGGCACTTGTATGTATCTCAATAGCATTCACATCTGTCCTTTTTAAAAGTTGAGATGTAGTCTTTGCATCTCTTATGTATGTAATTGCACCTAAAACAAAAACCAAATAATTGAAAATCCTTCTTTACATGGTTATCACATGTGACAAGCAAGAGGACAATAACTTATCCGATCATATGGGCATGTTGGAAAACAACGACCGCAACCATAGCATCTATCAGTCAGGACACCACCCTGCAAAGGAAGGAATTTGTCATATCGAGATTTACTAGCAGAAGGACTCTATTGCATTAAAAAAATGCACTTCAACGTGGATTCAACCTCAGCATATGGATGATAATAAAAACTTACATATCTTATTTATGTAGAGTAATTTTTTAAAGAATGGTTACTATCTGACCTTACCTTTTCCAAGGATATAGCTCTAGCCGGACAGACCTTTTCACATGGCCTTGAGCAATCAGATGGGCAGATTTCAGGATCAAACTCTGGGAACATATAATGCTACATAATTAAGCACTTTCTTACATAATTCACACAACATGGTCGTGGAGTCTAATCATTCAAGGGATTGTACATTAGGAACAAACTCTGCAATTACAAATTTTTGTTCTTAAGAAATTTGTTCCCTGCTGCATAAACTTATTGAAAAGGAAAAGGAACAAAAGACCCATTAATACTGCAGCAAATTACTAACAACAGGGTATCACAATCAGGACCAGTGACTTAAGAGTTTAAAGCAAAAAGGAGCACGATATTTAGCAAAGCAGATCAAATTGAGCTAAAATACGAGCATTGAATACTAATTCAAACAAATGTTTCTATCCAACTCTTTTGACAACTTCAGCTTTGATGACAGGATTCCTTTACTTCATATTGAACAGGTAATCACCAGCTTTTCGAAAATGGGTATCGTGGTCATCATTGACACTTATCATGACCCACGGCCTCTTTGTGCGTGTAATTTCTCTAGCCACCTCTATTCCTTCACTGACTGCATTCACAATTGATTCGTCGGCAGCACAGTCGATACAATCAACTGAAACCAAAGTTGAAGCAAAATAATGAAACTCAAAATTCTTTTTAAGAATATTGGAAAATGATAACAAATTGGATGGACTCCAACGGGTACCAATTTCAGCACAACCATTTCAATTAAGAGGATTTTTCAATGATAATTGTAATATCAGAAACTAAAATATATCACCCCAACAATAAAAACGTTGATTACATAAAATTTGGACCCCCAAAAGAAATGCAATAGTACCTCCAGCAAGTGTGTAAATCAGAGAAAGATTTCTGACATCGACAGCGTCCTGAGACAACCGGGAAAACATGGGTGCAAAAATCACACCATAAATATGGGGGGGAGGGGGGTGAATAGGAGAGATAGTATCAATCATATAAAAAGTTCAACGATAACAACGGGGAAAAAAGAAGAAAAGAAAGAGTGCGAAGTGCCACGCGGAGTAGAGTAAAACCTCGAAGCTGGCTCCACAAATGAGCTTGACCCAATGACCAGAGCGGAGAGATTCAACGGGGGAAGACGAAACCGAGGGAAAAGACGCAATCTTTGCGCTGCTTCTGACAACTAAGTCCCAGTGGCGATAGTCCTTGAGATTTCTGCTATAGATTCATACAACATACTAACGATACAACAGCAAAAATAGGGGGGAAAAAAAGAAAATAAATTAAAGAACACGAAAAATTGAAAGTAGAAAGATGATGCGCAGGAGTAGTCGACCTGGAAGGGGAGCGCAATGGCGACCGTGCATGGACGGTGTGCGGAGGCGGGGAACAGCGGACGCTCATGGCCATTGGAGGGCAGCTGAGCCGGAATCTCTCGAGAGTGAAGATAAGTGAGCGATAGCGATACATAATCTGGTCACGTCCGATTCAAGTTTGTTTTGTCCGTTTTTACGAATTGTCGGACTATCGCCATGAAGATAAGTGACTCCCAGTCGTTTTTGTTAATTTCCTTCCTTTTTTCTTTTTCTTTTAAAAAAACGTACACATTAAAAATATTAAATTCAGTCTTTCCCATTACTCAATAATAATATATATTAAGCTCTTAGCTCCTAACATACGAATGCTAGTAGATTAGATTGATCTGAAGTACTCTATACTATATATATATATATATATATATATATATAT
>JAVDBV010006214.1:0-13403 GCA_032619315.1 Piper longum
CGCCAAGTGGTTTGGATTAACTACTTCTGAGATGATGGGAATCGCCATATATATATATATATATATATATATGGCGATTCCCATCATCTCAGAAGTAGTTAATCCAAACCACTTGGCGAGCTAATTTTTTTGTTTTGTTTATGAAACATGCAGTTGCATGTGTTGGGCGTCATCACAACAGTTAGGTTATGATTACTTATTCAACGATTGGATGCATTTTGATTACATTTTTTATCTACTTGATAAGTGTTGGAAATTTGGAAGGTTAGAACTTTTCGTGTTGACAAAGATGACGGACGTTGCGGCGGACGTTTTTTTTTTTAACGAGTGTCCGTAAATTACTTTTAAGATTTAACTTTTATTTGTACTCCTTTGCGTAACATTTAATATGTTCACAAGTCACTAAAGATCGTTGAACAGGAAAAGTAGATCATGTTTGAGACTGCCTAGGAGTTACTTAAATGGTTGTAAAATAAAACAACAATTTTTAAATCATACCATTTAAGAAGTTACGGAAGCGCATCTAAGTGCTTTAAATATTATCCATTCATGTCATCTAGCAGCTGCTGTTACAAATAGTAGACATTCCAACCTTATTTCCATAACCCCCTTTTATAATAAAAAATAGAGGTAAATGCTGATCAATAAAGTCAAATAACAGCCAATAAAAATTAAGCAACCGATATTCAAACCGCCCTGTTTTTGTTTTTTTAGACAAATTAGCTGTATCTCATTGGAATTTAGACGAAGCACAGGCTACAGAATGTCGACTGTTTTCATGCATGCTTCCCGGTTCCACGCGCATGTATGTATAGCACATTACAATAGTAATAACAATATGCATAACAGATGTGCAGTCGAAGCAACCAGGGAGATTCTCGCCCATTAGTATCCACAACAGGCTTTTTCTGGGGCTTACAGCTTACAGCTCCTCCCGTCTCCTGCACGTATTGCTCTGTTCCCAATCTCCACGGCGATCACCCTCTCCCAGGCGCAGAGAAGCAGTGTGATCAAACGAAAAATGAAGTACAACCAAAGCCAAGCAAAGCAGGAGGCAGCTCTTCAAGCCACCACTCCTCTCCTTTTTCAACACCTCCTCTCCCATCTTCTTCTCTTCGCCTTCGGTTTGTCGATTGGAGTTATCGTCAACGTCAAGCTGAGAAGTACTGCCGCGTCCAATGTCGACGCCGGCCGATTGTCTCTGTTCTCAACGGGGTTGTCTCCACCGCGACCCTCGCCGTCGCCGTCGCCGTCGCCGCCTTCGGTGACGACGCCACCACCTATGCATGGAATGGACGAGGGGGAACTGCTGTGGAGGGCGTCCATGGTGCCTCGCCGCCGGCGATATCCACATGAGTGGAGGCCGAAGGTGGCCTTCTTGTTTCTGACCAGAGGAGCATTGGCCATGGCTCCTCTATGGGAGAGATTCTTCCATGGTCATGAAGGCCTTTACTCCATTTACATCCATTCCCATCCTTCCTTCAATGACTCTGTCCCTGAAAACTCCATTTTCTATGGGAGAAGAGTGCCTAGCAAGGTACGTTAAGTCCATGATTCATCCACCCATTTCTTGATCAATCAATCCATGACATATATTCAGAAAATGGAGTTTACGTGATCATTTTGTATACTTGCCATGATTAGAAATATGCATAAAAAAATGCTGATTGTTTCATGATCATTTTGTGTACTTGCGATGATTAGAAATGCTAATTGAACTCCACGTTTGAGGAATTTGGCAACCAATGAGAGTTTACGTGGAGATTAACTGTATATTTGCGTCTAGTTAGAACCCTTCTCTCTATCGACAAGAAAAGAAGGTTGAAACCAGTGAATTGTAAAAAAATTGTAGTTGAATCTTCCTCACTGCGGATCAAAGTGGGGAATCTTTTGAGGAAGCATTACTTAGTTTATACTCCGGCAATTTAATATTCTCCAAGTCATTTGATTAGCAAATTCTTTCCTTTCATGAAAAGACATTTCTTCTTATCTCATGTCCGTCCACTTTTTGTCTTTATGTGAGAAAGAAGCAACTTGGAAAGTGTTAAAGAAAGCCACCTCATGTGCATTTTCACGAGCTTTCTCGTTTCTTGTTTAGCTAAAGAAAGCATTTCTAGCTGCTTGTCATGCTTGTTCTTGATTGAATTATGTGGAAAAGGAAATTTTAGTTACATGGCATTGACAGTTTGTTAGCATATACAGATTGGACAATAAGTTTTCATAATTCGCTGCCTCCATATTATACGAAAAACTTTCATGCAATTGCATGGTCATGTTCTTGTCATCCTTAATCACAGCAGAGAACTGATGCCACCATATTTGACATTTCATGGCCGAAGTTGAATGAGAAGAAATCTGTTCCATAAACCACAGAACTCCTCAGTTTAGCAAAAGCTACATAAACAGGAGTACTCATCCTTGATATTTTATATGGAGAACTCCAAAAATAACTAGTATGCATGTCTGTTCTAATCTTGAAAACTAATTCCAAATTTGCTCAATGCAGGAGGTGCAGTGGGGAAACTTTAGCATGATCGAAGCAGAGAGACGACTATTAGCCAATGCACTTCTGGACCACTCAAACCAGCGCTTTGTCCTCCTCTCCGAAGCTTGCATTCCTCTCTTCGACTTCCCCACCATCTACTCCTATCTCATCAACTCCACCCAGACATTCGTAGAGGTCTATGACGAGCCCGGCGCCACCGGCCGTGGCCGCTATAACCAGCGTATGAGGCCAAAAATCACTCAATCACAGTGGAGAAAAGGTTCTCAATGGTTTGAAGTGGACAGAGAGCTTGCCTTGGAGATAGTGTCTGATGTTGAGCACTTCCCAATGTATGGGAAGTACTGTAAACAATCTTGCTATGCCGATGAACACTACTTGCCAACTTTGGTGCATATGAAGTTTGGAGCAAAAAATGCCAATAGAACATTAACTTGGGTGGATTGGGCAAGAGGAGGGCCTCATCCTCGCAAGTTTTGGAGGGGCCAAGTCACTGCGGAGCTGCTAGAGAGCATGAGAAGTGGGAAGGAGTGCATGTACAATGGGAGCAAGACCCGTGTCTGCCATTTGTTTGCTAGAAAATTTCTACCCAATTCTTTGACTAGATTGTTGAGGTTTGCTCCATTATTGAAGGGCTCTGGTTAAACGTACCAGGTCGTGCGGTATATTAGAAGTGTTCTGTACTGGTGAAGGTTAACGCGGGATAGATATATAAGCAATGAAAACTAAATTTAGTGGGGATTGTGTATAGGAATTAAAGAGATTTATTTTCAAATGTTGTTGGCTATTCATTGTTCCAAAATGGATGTGAGTGACAGTATAAAGGAGATGCCCAAAGTTGTATTTGGACAGGCCAGGGAACTATATTTGTTGTTGTAGATATATATATATATAATATATATATATATAATTTGTTTCACGCATAACAGTAGATCAACATGGTTCAGCACAACTTATTTTGTAGGTTAAACCCCATTAAGCTATTAAAAAAAAATTCATAGACCTTTAAATATGTCGGTCTACCACAGGATAAGCAGCCAGTTGGTGCAGCAGATCTGGGCTGGTAGTGGCAGGCATGCAGTTCACTAGCTGTTTTAACAATTACAAAGCGGTCATTACCAAGTACAGGCAGTCTGTTCTGTTTTCTGTTACATCAAGAACTACCTACTGATCAACCAAAATACAATACTCAAGATTCTGCTCTGCGTTTGCATCTGTTTCTATATATTTTTGAGTTCTAGACATAAAAATACAATAAGTAGTTATATCTAAATCATCAGAAACAAGTGCCCGTATATCCTTTATAATTCTTCATGACATGCTGTGACGTTCTCCAGGTACAGTTTGAACTTGACTAGACCATGAAAACGGTTCCGTTAGGAAGTAGGGTGGTAGCTTCTTTCATGCAAAAGTTCAAAATGCTGATTGAAAAAGGATGGCAAACCTGTAGGTTCTGGGAATTTACTTTGTTAACGCGTCTGCGTAGAACATGAGTTATTTTTTTATTGAGTTGTTTGAAGCCTCATGTCAAGTCAATAAGACACGGAAAGACAAAGCTGCCTCTTGTAATTGTGCCCAGCATTGATCTCGGGCCTAACTTATCTTAAGGTTTAAGCTTATAATAATGCTTGATTAAGTCACCTACCTTCTTTTTGCATGACAAAACCAATGACTTGGATGTGCCGTTCTCCGTGCGAAGTTTGATTGCTAGCCCTCTCAATTTTAGACACCTCAATTTATTTCTTTTTATCTTCATTCAATTATCACAATGCGTTTATTAAACATAACAACGACATATATACAGGAGTACTCGTTTTGAAAGTCACCGAGTACTGATGTGTTGCTGATTCGGATTAGAATAATGGAAGGATTGTAAAAGGGAGTTTGTCGTTCAGTATGACTTGTTGGGTAAGCTATCGTGTTTAATCTACAAATAAATGTCTATAAACTTGGTAGTATTTTAGGAACATCAAACCTTGGACTGCCACTTTAACATTGTTTTCTCGAGAGATAAATAAGAGCTATGAAGTATGTGACCAACTACGTTCTCTCAAAGTCCCCGGGAAAAAAAAAAGTTGTCTTAGAGTCTCGAGTCAATGCGAGCGTTTTGTCAAGGTAATCACATTTAATGAGTAATTATAAGTTAAAGAAAGGACACAAGAAGCCAGAATCTTAATTATATGCTTCGAAATTTATATTACTCTGAATGTTATGCAAAGGAAGTTTGCATACTACAGCAGCCACAGTACACAAGATCAAAAGTTCATCTTTATGATCTCCACGCGTTATTTTGGATACGTAATAATGTAATAATGAAATAATATAATAAATAGGTTATTTGCTGTTGTGATCCCTCCAACGCGGGAAAAGATGCTTGCGAGCTTCTTCTCAAACTGACAATAACGGAGATTAACGACCTCATCGGATTTTTTGTTTGCATCGGTGTTTCTCTATGATTTCTCCCCACCTTCGGAGAAGCTTCATTATTTTTTATAGTAGTTGTGTGTGCTTCCTTCTCTTTTCCTTCTCGCCCCCTCGCAAAGTAGGCAGACATGAACTATCGGCCTTAAATTGGCAGGTCGTAGCCAGATCTCCGAATCAATTTCCCAACAAAATTAGACATCTCTGGTGCACCCATAATGGCAGCTAAGAGACTCCGTGATCAATCAGATTCCGACCCAGATGAGCAGGAGAGCAAACGACTCGAAACTGCTTCTTGCATATCTATGTACGTTTTGTTCGATATTGTATTCGACCTGCAACTTTTTTATCAAATGATTAACTGTGGGATTTCATTTGCATACCGAATTGGAGATGCTGGAATGGGTTTAGCTTTTCATTGATAATCAAGAGCTCATTTTCTGTTCTGCAGGTTGAGAATCATAGAGGTGGTCAGATCGCTTGAGCCTCATGGTGCACTTCTAGAACCAATGCTTCGTAAAATGGTATAATTTTACTGCAACTGTGATCATTTATACAGCATATTTGATGGTATCTAGCATATAATATCATAATGAACTCGATTGAGAATGATCAGGTGTATGCTTTCAGGTACGAGAGGAAGCAGAAGACGTTGTATCACGCTTGGCAACCAAGTTTAGCCGGTAAAATGATTATGCATTCACTTTTTTAGCTTATAAATTTTTCGTACGTATATTTCCTCTCTCTTGTAGATTTAATTATGTTACGAACAAATTTGTGCAGTTCTTCTTCGTTGCAAATTCGATCGGCTAATGATCAAGCGTCGACCTTGAAACTCATCTTTACAAAGAGCCTCCACCTACCCATTTTCACCGACAGCAAGATAGTCGACCTGGATAGAAGTCCACTCCAGGTGCATCTCATCAACACCAATGCTCATGGGCAGGTTCCACTTTCCCCAATCAAGTTGGAAATCGTTGCCTTGGATGGAGATTTCCCTGGCTCTGACAACATGGACTGGACCTCGGAAGAATTTGATGATCACATTTTGAAAGCACGCGAAAACAAGAGACCATTGCTGACCGGAGATGTGAGTGTTGCACTCAGAAATGGAAAGGCTGTGCTTGAAGATTTATTGCTTACTGACAACTCGAGATGGGTGAGGAGCATGCATTTTAGGATTGGAGCTAGAGTCAGTGCAGGAAGCTTTCCGGAATTAAGGATCAAAGAAGCCATTACCGGACCATTTCGAGTTAGAGATCATCGTGGAGAGTGTGAGTCCATGATCCTTAATTTCTTCTCCATACAGTGATGCATATTTAGCATTTCACATAGATAAGGTACCCTTCAATCTTGTTCACGTCACTAAAGTTTATCAGCATCTATACTATGACAAATGTGTTGAATATACCAACACTTGTTTGGTTGGATTTGCATGTTCTCTTCTTCTACTTATCTATCATGACTCTTCAACTAACTGATAGAATAATTAAAAACAAAATAAAGTGGGAAGTTAATTTTTTTCCTAATTAGTTATTTTTTAATTCATGGTATTAGTTTACTTAAAGCTAGCTATTGTAGAACTGAAGGGCCCTTAGGATGAGTGGTGTATATGTACTGATGAAGAGGCGAGTTAAGATTTCGAGTCTCACGAAATGTATTTGCTATTTAATATTTCAACAAGCACAGATTGCATATAAAATATCAGAAAGTTGGTTGGTAAACTCAATCAATGTTTATAAATGTTGACTACGCATTAGATTGAACACAAGTTTTAATTATATATATGTTACTTGACAGTCTATCTATGTGCTGAGCTAAAACATTTATATATATTGACATGGAATTGCAGCATACAAGAAACATTTCCCACCATCTCCCGCAGACGAAGTCTGGCGTTTGAAGAACATTAGCAGAGATGGGGTTTTCCACAATAAACTCAACAACGAAGGGGTTAACAATGTGCAGGAATTCGTGAAACAGTTGCACTTGAACGAGCCGCGCCTCAAAGTGGTAGTCAACTTTGTAGCAAGCTTTCTTTATTTGCGAGAAAAAATTTATTGTAGTTTTTGGTTTTATGTTATCCAATCTTCTAACACAACATGAATAATCATCCATATATATTAGATTTTGGCAATGTCGGAAAAGCTGTGGGATGCTACGGTCAAGCACGCATTGACCTGTCAGATGGGTAGCAAGCGCTACATCTACCATGCACATGAGAACTCCACACTCTTGCTCTCTCCGACATGCCAAGTTCTAGCTGCTTTCGTTAACGGGAAGTTCTACAATCAAAGTGGCATAACAGGCCGAGAGATCAAGGTAACTAATTAACAGCTCTTCAACTAATTTGACTATTGTGTCAAGCTTGACTAGTAACCTTGAGCTAATAATTGTATCGCACTTGCAATCAGGCCTACGTGCAGGAAATGACTAGGAGGGCAATTATGCAATGGGACCAACTGCAAGAAGTTGATGAACCAGTTGATCCAATCACCATTCTTAGTCGATGTAATTATATTATTCACTCTCAATATATGTTCTTAGCATTCGACCAACTACATATCAAGCCTGCTGATTATGTACTGATGTGCTGCTTTTAATTTGCAGATGTGGATCATACAAACATTGCGAGCAGCTCTGCAGGTGTCAACACTGGACAGGCAAGTCTTCACGGCTATGTCGACGAAGGAATTGAATTCTCAACTCAAGCAAACAATCAGCAGTTATGGGAAGGAAGAGAAGAGATAATTCAACCAATTCATCCAATGGTTGTCGACTCTCAATTTGAGAGTAATTTGGACGAAGATTCCTATGATTTCTCTCCACACGATTTCAACTATCAAAACAACATATAAATCGTAACGCCCTCTATTGCTTT
Source organism: Piper longum (assembly GCA_032619315.1). Taxonomy (NCBI): domain Eukaryota; kingdom Viridiplantae; phylum Streptophyta; class Magnoliopsida; order Piperales; family Piperaceae; genus Piper; species Piper longum. Next base: position 7,806 of record JAVDBV010006214.1, read on the forward strand.
GTGGCATGTGAAGAGGCGACCTCCAAATGGAAGAGACAATACTTCTGCGAAGCTTTCATTCCATTTAACTGGAATTTTTTTGTTCTTTGGCAAGGTTTTCTTTTTTCTTTAGTTTTTTTTCCCTTCCTGTCTTTGAGTACGTTCTTGTTGTAGCATGGCTTGTGTTCTGTTCCGGGATATGTTACAGAAGCTCCAGAAGTGGGCAGTGTACATACCATACGCCAGTTAATGAAAATGTGCAATGGCATTTGCTTTGTAATATTTAAAATTTTCATTAGTAATGAATGTAACGACTAATTGATGGTAAACAATATAATTATAAACAAAAATATAACTAAAATTCAAAAAAAAAATCCAAAATAATATGTTTTTTTAATCTTGATAAGAAGTTAATATGCCGAGCATGGGCAACTGGACCCACGGCTGGCACACTATGGGCCTAGGCCGGCCTAGTTCCGTGATAAGCCGGGCCGGCTCACTCTATTTCTCAGTCAGGCTGGTTGGGCCGCAGGTGCAGGCCCATCGATCACTCTAGGTGGGGTCCATGCCACATGTATTAATCTTATATTTATTAAAAAGAGTCAAAAGTTACTTAAGTGAACAAAAATTAAAATAATCAAAATAAAATAAATACTTTAAAAAATAAATCAAATTATTATAATTTATTTCCTTTCAATTTATAAGATATTATATCATTATAATAGTTCTCATTATTATAAAATTAAAATTTATCTCACATGACATATATCACTATAACATATCGCGATATCGTCTAATTTTTATCCATTCCATACCCTTTTGTAAAGGAATAATTTATGTTTTCAATTTGTCTTATTTTATCTTGTATTTATTAATTAAAATTAGTATAAATAAAGTATAATAAGCATATAACTAACAAGTTATGCTTATTTCTAGCATAGTCTTTGACTAGTACTATGTACACGAACAAGGGACATCTTTCAGAAGTGCGAAATTAATTTAGACACACCTACATGAACGAACAAGTTCTTTGTCAGAAGTGCGACCAACCAAGCGAGCCTCTCTAATCAAAACAACCTTTGAGATATTCTTGCCAAAGAATCATGCCTCCAACCTCGGCCATGGCCTATCTTCCGATCGGTTGCAACACTCCTACCATTGACCAACTTTGGGCGCTATGGTGGGCAGGAACAAAGACGGCCGAACAATGGCCATCACCCACGCCGATGTTCACATGAGGAGAAGCCGAGAGCTCGGAGGCTGGATGGGCACAGCAGTGGTCTTCTTCGCCCTCCTCTCCGGCCTTCTAAGCTTAGTCCTCTGTCTCTTTGCCGCCTCTGCTCGATCCAAGGTATGGCCATGGGACACAACGCCCACCGTTTGATCGATTTCTCAACAACCCGCATGCTCCAAAAAATATCATGAACCTTTGATCTGTTCATGTGTTCTTAATTACTCGTGCATGCAGTCGAATGGTGAACAATTGGTGATCACGGCGGGGGATAAGAGCAGCACTTGCGTGGCCTTGCACCGTGAGGACTGGCTGATCGTTTTCTATGAAGAGATAGGGAGCGCCATCTCGGTGGCCTTCGGGCTATTAGCTATCCATCTTCACCTATGGGATGCCACCGAGAACAGGCATCTCCGGCGGGAGCCCATAGGCTTGACATGGGTTCTAACCGATGCCAAATCCCTTGTTTATCAAAAACAAGCCGCTTTTTTCTTCTTCGCTGCCTGGTATATATATATGATCAAACACATTTACACCCCAAGTTGATCGCGTTGGACAATATTCATCAAGTTAATTAACGTGGATTGTATGTATTGAGTTTGCAGGATATGTTTTGTCGTAGGGGAGGGGATGCTGTTGTCGGAAGCGGTGTCGGGAGTCAAGCAAATGAAGAACAGTAGTTTTGACCTGTGCTTGTCGACGCCGTACTGGTTGCTCATAGCTGCCGGCGTGGTGCAGCTGTTGGCGATATTCTTGGCCACTGGCTTCTATGTGCTGATTGTGAAGATGGAGAGGGAGAGGGAGTGGGAGAATGGCATTGCTAGGGAGTTGATGGAAGTGAGAAGAGAGCTCGCCGTTTTGGAAATAATATACCCTTCAACCAGGACATTGCCTTCCTCGCGGCAAACAACACCCGCCATGGATGAAACATCGGACCAGAACTACTATGAGAAGGGGAATGAAATTACTTGCGATTAATTTGTTCTCGGCGACACATGAACCCTCTTTTATGAAGCTTGTGAACATCTCGTTTGAAAGTTAGCATGCATGATAGGTCTTTAGTCTTAATGCATTGATTCTAGTGCAAATTATTCTACAAGAAGATAACTAATAAGCGGTAGAAAAAAACCATTTCCTCCTTAAAAATGGTTTGCATTAGTCGAAAGAATTTAATATGGATAGGAACTTTTACTTTTTGTTAAATAATATGAACCTTCTACTCCCCACCTAATCCCCATCCCAAAATATTTGCTTTTAATTTGAAGTTTGGCATGCTTAATTGTTTTTCTTTCTTTTATGACACCACTCAATTTAGAGCTTACAATATGATCTGTTCATTTTTAGGTGATGCATCCATTATTTATGTATAGTTGTTAACATATTTCTCCGTATTAAAGAGTGTTTCTTATAGAGATTCTTGGTTTAATATGTTTTCCTGTAGTGGGTATTTCACGTCTACTCTTATTAATAAGAAGTAAACTCAATACTAACGTATGTAATTAAAAATATGAGGTCTAACCAATCAAAATTCAATAAAAATATAAAATAATCAATCAAATTATTATAATTTATCTTCTCATTTAATTAAAATTTTTATATTTAAGATATTAGATTATTATAATTTATTCTTATTAATAGGGGTTAACTCAATAATGTGATTAAAAATAGGAGATCTAACCAATCAAACTTCAACAAAAATACAAAAATAATCAATCAAATTATTATAGTTTATTTTCAATTAGAGTTTTTTCTATTTTTAAGATATTAGATTATTATAGTTTATTTCATTATTTAATGAGTGCTTATCTATAATATTAAAATTTATATGTAGTATAATGTCTTGTCTAGTATATCCAAACCACGGTCACTACACTACGTTCGGGAAAATGGTAGATTTTTGTATTAAAGTTGAGGAAATTGCATTCATTCATTGAGTTGGTAATTTTTTATCAAAGCTTCGCAGGCAGCCATGCACCATTGTTTGGCAAATATTGATTCTCCCGTAATCAAATGAAGGCATCTTGATAATCAAATCCAACTTAAACGTATGCCATGCCATGTTGAAAAGCTCTATATATTTTTTAAAAAGCAAGTTGAAGTTTAGCAAATCTGCACCTCTAGAGATGTTCAGAGCTCCATTTTGGATCCAACCCTTTTGGATGGTTACTTGGAGGGAAAAAAGATCCTTAGCATAGTTTCTAGTTTGTAGGTTGGAGGTGTTGAAACGGTTCAAATTTTGTGTGATGTGTGGTTCAGCATAATATTCAACTCAAATTCTCAATTAGAGGCTTGGCTTGGAATCAAATTAAGCGAGTCTAAGTTGAGTCATAATATCATTTAAAAAATTATTCTTTCTTATATCAAGCTTTGAATCAAGTTGAGTCATAATGCACATCATTCATTTTATTTTGTGTCATATTTTTTTGAATGAATTTGTTTTATATAGTCTAAGATAATATCTTTTAATTTTTAAAAAAGGGTAAATAAATCACTAACACCCTCTAGACTTAGGTCACATCATCTTTTTGTTTACGTATGATGATGTGGCAAACTCAACCATGTTGTCAATAAGAAAAATAAACTCAACAATTTCAATTATAAGAAAATATTTTAAATTGTGAAGATTGATTTTATGAAGTTTAATTTATGACATATTGTATTTAAATGTTGTAAAATAAGACCATATCATCTATAAAAGAAAAGAACAGTCAACTTTTATTGTCAGATAATAATTTTAATTATAAAGAACCTTTGTTATATTGATAACATGGTTGAGTTTATCGGTCATCATGTTTAAATGATGAAATAATATAATTAAGTTTTGCCACCTGTAGTTTAGTAATAAAGTTAGAAGTTAGCAGATGTAAGTGATCATTTTTAAAAATAAGGAGGGTAATTGGTTTTTATTTAGAAAAAAAACTCTACAAGTAAGTTTTATTAAACTATGAATGAATTGATTTACCTATGTTTACAAGTCAACGGTTGTACACTTGCATTGCATTTATCAGCAGTCTTGGAAGCTTCGCCGCCTTCGTCGCAAGGCTGCTAATTGAGGGAGTCAGTTAATAAGCATTTTGCATTCGGCGCAGTTCTGCTCGGCTCGACTCGAAACTCGGTATTTGAATGCTCAAATTCGAACTCGATTCGAACTCAAATCCTACATGTCAAGTTGAATAAATGAGTGTTCGATTCGACTCGACTCGGTTATAACTCAAACTCGTCTCGAAAATATAATATAATAATATACATAATATCATTTGTCTCCTCAAAACACATTTAAATTCGTAGATAAATATCATTGTTGACTACATCTAGATTAATTATCTATAATTATTAATCATCTATTTTCAACACTATTTATATTCTCACAAAGCAATGACATGATAAAGAAAAATATTTTAAAAAATCCAAAAATCATTGAAGGTCATCAGTATAGCTAAATTTATATCTTTGAAACTAGCTTTAACTTCAAACAGGAGTTATCCATTTCGGTAGCAATAGTACAAATTATATTACCAACTGCATATTATAGTTTTAAATATATAACAAAAGGAAAGAGATAAATCAATGTCAATTTATAAACACAATATTTACTACATTCCAAATGTGATAAGGAGGAATTATAATTTTACATTAAAATATACTTCGTTGGACTTCTATAAGGTACTTTCATGTCTCATTGGCTTATTTGTTTAATAGTTATTTAAGTGCCTGATGTTCATTTTATGGAAGGCATGTGAAATAAAAAAAAACACACGATTTGGGGCTTGCAAACTACACTTAAAATAATGTTAGCATTTAAATTGTTTTCACTGCCAGAATTTCATATTGGGACAACGATAACCGTTTTACAGATAAAGAACTGCCATAAAAAATAGATGCATATAAAACTCATCACTTTTCTTAATACTTTCTGAACCAGAAATTCATTTGTTCAGTCAAATTCTGTTCTTTAAAACATTGGTATTGTGGTTTCAGGGAACGGCAGATAATATTTTTTTCACGTGGAAGGCAGCTATGGGAACTATGCCAGAAAAAGTTTGAGAGCCTCTTTGGATAGTGAGCGGTGGCCATAACTTTCTGGAAGCTTATACAGCCTACATTCGAATCTGAAACTTTTTCTCAAGTCTTTCAGAAGTAGTGATTCTTAGAAAACAAGGACAAGCGCCGAGGACCAACCAGAGTCTAACTAGCACTTCCAAGATCCAAGAGCAGCTTATATGATCAACCGAGAAACAGAAACGAATACACAAAATATGGATTGCCATACACTAGCTACCCATTTATATTTGATAACCAACATCGGCATTACATGCCCTGTCCAAACAAAATTCATTTACCCATAAATTTTGCGCCAAAATGACAGATATATATATATATATATATAT
>JAVDBV010006215.1:0-12234 GCA_032619315.1 Piper longum
TTAATTAGAATATAATTTTATATATATATATATATATATATATATATATAAAATTATATTCTAATTAACACAAGAGGGTGTTGTTTTGTCATTAATTAGTGTAAAGCCAAGAAGAAAAATGTACTCCTACAAGAGTAGAGAAGGCGTGGTGACTGGATGCATGATAAGGTCAGCAACCAGGTGTGCTGTTAGCATTATAAATTGATACCGTTGGTTACGTTCCAACAAGATAATTATGTGTAATTGAACTAAACAATAATACTTATACATGGCTAGGGGTGTAAACTAGCCAAGCCTATTCGTGAACATTTTGTGTTCGGCTCTGCTCGGCTCGGCTCGTGGTCGTTAATTTTATGCTCGAAAAAATACTCGGCTCGAAATAGATAAGCTCGTTGAACAATAAACAGAGCTTAAGCAAATGAGTGTTTGACTCAGCTCGACTCGAAACTCGAATTCGATGTATTCAAATTCGAAAAAATGTTTGATTCGGCTCTGCTCGTAAATACTATTGAGGTCACATTAAATTTATATAGTGTTCAAAATAATTTTGATTTTATATAAGTCAAATATATAAATATTTGTTAGGCCCGAGCTCGACTCGAATCAAGCCCAAATACCATAAATTTTAGATAAGCTCGGCTTGGTTGGTTATATTAAAGTTCGCCTCGTTTACTTTAAAGCTCAGCTCGGCTCATTTTATATCAAGCCAAATTCAAACACACCCCTGTTCGACTTTGCTCGGCTCGTTTACACCCAATCTTAATTAATGGATTGTTTAATGAACATGGAAGTTAAAAAATAAACATCGCTTACGATTCTTGATCGGCAAAGATATTAAGAAAATACCTTCAATCTACATGCATATAAATTTTTTTTCCTTCATCTAATCCTTTGATTTTTATACACAAACAATTTACCCTAATAAAAAAATTTTACTTGCCGTTCTATAAAAAATGAAATGACAAAACATTGTTTTTTTTATTCTTTTTTTTTTTAACAAAACATTGTTAGCAGCCAATCGGCCCAATCTTGCATGGCCAAGAACCGGTAAGGGGAGAGGAGAGAAGAGAGACGAATCCAAAACCAGAAAAGAAGTGCGTAAGCGCATCTAATGGCGGATGCTGTTTTCTGGGTCACACCCTAGGGGAACCATAGTTTATGCGTGTATAAAACAGAAGTTCAGAAGTAGTGCAGGATTCCTTTGCTTCTCTACCATCTTCCACAATCTCGCTCTTTTGTTTTTTATTCTCCATTGAAGCAAGGCTGCCCGGTTGTTCCAAAGTTTTGTTGTTCTAGTTGCTCCTTTCCCTGTCGGGGGGAAGATGAGCGGCGACAAGGCCATTAGTCTTGAAGAGATTAGGAATGGGAACGTCGATCTGCGATGTGACTCGCTAATTCTGTGTGTTTTTTTTCAGTTCCATCAACCATACATGTAAAACGATTTGCTCAGATGCTTATGTTCTTCTAATTACAGTTTTCATGGTTTGTTAAGTGGTTTGCAATTTGATATCTTTCATGCTATTACTTTTTTCGATGTTGAGAGACATAATGTAAGATCGTTTTCGTATAGCATCAACCCTCTTAGAGTCCTTTGCGCAATGTTTCTCTTTGTATTTCACACCTTCATAAATTTTTCGTTTTCCTTGTTCTTTGCGGATGTGGTGATCTTGGGTGTCTTTTAAGTTTTCCACTTTTGAAAGGAAAACTGCTAACTGTTACAATTATATTGTTTATGCTGCTTGCCTAGTATCTATGACCTTTTTTGGGAATATAGATCGGTGTTCTCGAAACACAGAAATCCACGCGAGAAGGTCGGACTTCGGAGGAGGGGAACCAATGGCTTAGTATCTTTGGACCGAACAGGCTCCAGAAGAAAAAGGTTGATAATTACAATCTTATACTGAGATTTATATGTGTCATCTATAGGTTGTATCAGTAGTTTATTTTTGCATGTAATTAACTAGAAGATGTTGTGCACGAGAGCAAAATTCTGAGTTTCTTGGTTTCATGTGGAACCCGCTGTCCTGGGGATGGAATGTGCTGCCATCATGGCTATTCCCCTGGCTAACCGTGGAGGGAAGCCCCCGGATTGGCAAGACTTCATGGCCTCATGGGTATCTTCGTCTTGCTGCTCATCAACTCCACCATCAGTTTCATTAAAGAAAACAATGCTGGGTAATGCGACAGCGGCCCTCAAGGCAAATCTTGCACCCAAGACTAAGTGAGTTTTTTTTAAAAAAAATTGGACTGTAATGTTGCATGTATTAATCATATATATATATATATATATATATATATATATATATAAACTTAATTTTACATTTAATATATATTAGACTCAGATTATGTATATAAGTAAAAGTTAATTATAAATTTTTATTTTAATTAACTACTTTAAAAAATTACTTAAACCCATTATATTATATTTTGTGACAAATCGTTATCTTTTTGTGGGATCCAAAATCTATGTGACAATACGAGCATGGCCCATTAGAGCTTGAGACGGTAAGATTATGTCCCCTGTAGATACAAATTTGAAGTAAACAAGTGCATGGGGCAAGTCAAACATGGAAGATGCTGCCAATCAGAACTCACTTTTCTGTGACCCTCTTTCGTATTCTTCCAATTTCACCTCACTTTTTTGTCTGAGTATTAGTAGTTATAACAATAAATAACTTGTTGCTTTGGAAAAAAAAAACTAATAAATAACTTCTATCTATAGTGACCAGTAATTCTTAATGTGTATCTACTACATCTTTTAATTTAGTTACTCAAGTCCAACTGCTGGTTTTTACAAGGAAACCACTAGTGGTTTGTTGTTATTTATGTTAGGAAGAACATTGTCATAATGACACGAGTCAAAATCTCAGAGATTTTGGCATCAAATTTGTATTTTGGGATGAATTCATTCACGCGGGATGCTGTATGTAATCTTTGTGATATGGAGATATATGAAAACAGTATTATGGTAAAAATTTTAAAGCAGAGAACCAGCAGACTACAAAGGGCAGAGAACCAAAGACTACCAGCAGGCCAAAGCAGCCCCACTTTACGTTCTTCTTGGCCATGGCAAGATGGCAGATATTCAGAGGAGTAGGACAGAGGCATTGGGGATCTTGGGTATCAGAAATCAGACATCCCCTGCTGTATGTATCACACTACTCTTTTTCTTTCATTTCCTCATTGCAATCTTGGTTACTTCTATTTTATCACCATCACGCTAGTCATCCAATTCGTGTGCTGCTTCTATAACAAATTGTTACAGGAAGACGAGAATATGGTTGGGGACGTATGAGACAGCAGAAGGTGCAGCAAGAGCAAAAACCAACTTCCCGTTTGATCCCAATTGTGCCCACAATTCAAGAGCACTTTCTGAAAGTGTGAAGGCCAAGTTACACAAGTGCTGTACGGCTAATTCTCGCAAGAAGCGAAGGCCGGCGGCAAGACTAGTCCGGAGAGTGGTACCGGAGAAGAGGGCCAGTTGGGGACGAAGCTGACAGGGGATGAGTTCATAGAAGAAATGATTGAACAACTTATCTACAATGGTTACAATGGTTATATGGAAATATAGCTAGTCATATAATCTAAGATTGAATGTCTGCAAGCTTGTGTTACTTGGGTTGAATTGAATGTAAGATGTAATGCAGAATAGAGTTAGTATGGAAGCAAGCAAATGCTGTCATACCGGCGGACCAGACCGGGTTGAAACAAGCAAATGTTGTCACACAAATGTTATCATGATGATTTGGCTGATGATTCTTGAAATGTTCCGGGTGATCCAAACGTTACTAAGAAAGATAAAGTCTTGAACATATACTCACATACTCATTGATTGTGTGGTGGGACAAGGGGAGAGACAGGTCCAGGAGTTTTCACTGAAGTGGGCTAGAGAACCCCATTTTTATGAATCAGAGGAACTACTGGCCTTATGCAGACAAAGTGAGAGCATATGAGGCAAAGCTTTGCCAAAGACATCGATTCAATCGAGTGGGGGAGAATGTTACATACTCTAGGTACTTTCCCTCGACGGTGAGTAAAGCCACTTTGGCTACCACCCCTAAAAGGTATTATAAATTTCCCCCCCTATATAAGGAGGTATAAACACTTGGACCCCTTCCTCACTAGCAACATTTGCTATATAAGGAGGGACACATACTTAGATCCCTTTCTATACTAACAGTATTTGCTAGTGATCACTATCAAGCATGAGCGTTAACTTCACTTAACAGTGATCATTGTTGGAGTTGTCCTTGCCACTTGCATGTGACCTTTTACTTTCTTGTCGTTTGTATGTTGTCTTTTACTTGCCTCATATGCGTTGTTTTTGAGTGATTGCAAATAGTCTTTTGTTTACCTTGTCATCTGTGTATAACATTCTTTATTTTTAATACAAATTATTGTAAAATTTTCTCAAACTTTTTCTTTCTATTGTCACCGGCGCTTACTCATACATTTTTTTGATGGGGATTGCTAGGCTAAGCGCCCCAAGTGCCTCATGCACCTGTTGAAATTGCTTTGTGCATGACAATGTGGGGATCCATTTGCCAACAACTAATAACCCTATGGCCACATTTACTCCCAATAATCAAGCTCTCAAACTTTGAATCCCATGGCAACATGAATGATTTTTTCTTGTAAAGAAGAAGCTCTCAATCCCCACGCCTTTGTTCTTTTCAATTCGCAGAATAATAAAAGAAACAGTGGGCATGCATCAAGTTATTATTATAAGGGCGTGGGTAAAAGTTTTTCCCCTAAAAGAATGTCTAGTAAAAAGCATTAATCATATTTTCTTTTGCATTAATAAAATGAGATTTTTTTAATATAAGCTTAAACTTAAACTTAAACTTTTATCAATTAAAAGTAAATCCGAGTGTGTGACAACTTTTCCAATTACTTTTATTAACTCGAGTCCACACAAAAAAAATATTAACTTATACTAACTTTTTTTATTAATTTAAAAAAAAACATTATGGAAAAAATATTTTTGAGTTGATAGGAGTTAACAAAAAGTAAAGACCGGTAATACCCCCCATTAATTCAAAAACATCTATTCACACTCAATGGGCAGTTTAGGGAGATGAGTTCTAAACCTTCCCGCGGCCACCAGCGCCGGCGCCGTCGTCACTCATTGCCCGGGGAATTTTTCCGATCACCTCTCGTTCGTGCCGTCTATACTTGGCCTTGAAATGAACTCCCCCGCTAGACTCATCAACCGTTTCTCACCGACCTCCCATTGGAACTCGGCCATTAGCTCCAAAGTTGGGAGTGGCTCTGTACAGGAAGCATTGCTTCTCTTTCGTCAAATGGTGCGGTCGTCCATCAAACCGGACCACTTGACCTTCCCCTTTGTGTTGAAGGCTTGTTCCCGCCTTTCCACTCTTCACAACTCGGAGATGGTCCATGCCCATGTCGTCAAGTCGCCCTTCTCAGGGGATGTCTTTGTCCAGACGACGATGATTGATGCGTATGTGAAATGCAGTCGCTTGGACTTAGCTGAGCAGCTGTTCGAAGAAATGACTGACAGAGATGTGGCTGCTTGGAATGTGATTGTTGGTGGTTTTGTCCTTGAGGGTCTTGTCGGTAAGGTGTTCAATGGTTTTAAGAGAATGAGGTTGGAAGGTGTTGAACCTGATTCTTTAACGATAATCAGCTTGGCTCAAGCTGGTTCTTATGTTAATCAGTTGCATGCTGTGAGGTCAGTTCATTGTTTGGGTATTCGGCTAGGTGTTGAAGATGATGTTTCTGTTGCAAATACGTTAATGGCGTCGTATTCTAAGTGTGATGATTTACTCTCGGCTAAGTCTATCTTTGGTGGAATAAGTGAGAATTCGAGGACGGTTGTTTCATGGAATTCGATGATTGGGGGGTTTTCATACCTGGAAAGAGCCGCAGATGCTTTCCATTACTTCTCCCAAATGTGTAAAGGAGTCGTCAGGCCTGATCTGAGCACATTTCTTAGTTTCATTTCTTCTTGTTCCAAACCCGAAAACCTCTTCCTTGGTAAACAGATTCATTCTTATGTTCTCAAAATAGGTTTTGCTTCTTATATTCCTGTGATAAACACCCTCATCTCTATGTATTCCAAGTGTGGGGATTTTTCTAGCTCTTGTCATATGTTTGATAACATGAAGGAGAGAACATGTGTAACTTGGACTGCCATGATCAGTGGGTATGCTCGAGAAGGAAACATTGACGCAGCATTAAACATGTTCAGAGCTATGGAGACTTCTTATGAGAAACCTGACGAGGTGACAATTGCTGCATTATTATCTGCTTGTAGCCACTCGGGTGCCCTTGACATTGGGAGGTGGCTTCATGTTTATGTCAAGGAAAGAGGTTTCGAACAAAATGACATGGTCTGCAATGCATTGGTAGACATGTATGCTAAATGCGGGAGTTTACTTGAAGCTCGAGAAACATTTGATTCCATGCATGGGAAGACTGTAGTTTCTTGGACAGCAATGATTGCAGGCTATGGCATGAACGGAAATTCGAAAGAAGCTTTGGCTCTATTTCTGCAGATGGTAGACTGGAGTGTGTGTCCAAACGAACTGACCTTTTTAGCTGTCTTACAAGCTTGCACACATGCTGGGTTTTTGAAGGAGGGGCGGAAATATTTTGATCTAATGAAAAATGTTTACAGCCTAAGTCCTGATTTAGAGCATTATTCTTGTATTGTTGATTTGCTGGGTCGTAAGGGGAAATTGAAAGAAGCACTCGAGTTTATAGAAAACATGCCCACCAGACCTGATTCTGGAATATGGGGCTCCCTTCTTGGTGCTTGTAAACTTCATCAAAATGTTGAGATTGCGGAATATGTTGCTCATCGGCTCTTCGATCTTGATCCAAATAATGCGATACCGTACATTGCAATGGCAAACATTTATGCGGCAGGGGAGAGGTGGGACAGTGTGGCCAAGATTCGAGGCATGATGAGAAGTAAAGCAGTACAAAAAGCTCCTGGGCGGAGTCTTGTTCGGATAAATGGGCAAAATCATACTTTTTGTGCCGAGGATAGATCCCATCCCGAAAGTACAATCTTGTATGAAGTTGTTGAGAATCTTAGCTTGCTGTTTGAGACAACCATGGTAACTTCCAGTTGGGAGTAGTTCTATATATATGGTCTCAAGACTTGCATTAACAATGTGGGCCGGGGAAAAGGCTTGTTTACAGGATAGTATGTATCTAAATATTTGGCTTAAATGTAGGGAAGAAAAAATGTAAATTGTAAACCCATGGGTTGGAGATTTTACGCTGCTTTTTGTCATTATACCTGTAAATTTGTGCTTTTCTAATGGCCACATATTAAGCTGATGTATTTGCCAGGTCCGTTAACCTGTTTAATATTTAGTGAAATATTGTTTAAATTTTCTGAATAGTGAAAACATGCTGATGTGTTGTTGCCATGGGAGTATGCTCTTGTTTACTTCTAATCATAAAGTTATTTTTTAAGTACTAATAGCTTTCATAGTGCATAACTCTACGACTTTTTAAGCAGTTTGTAGCATGAGACATGAGACACAATGGCATCCAATAAAAAGGAGCAGGGCTGAAGCAATTGACAATCGGCATTCACAATTTGGTAAGACAAGACCCGCATACAAAGTTACAAACGATGGTGCTAACAATACTCAGCGCAACTAGTTTACAGTAACAAACAATTAGAATGGTAAATAGCAGTGTAAATAAGTTGAGCTGAGCCTATAATAAGGATATTTTTTAATTTAATTTGATTTTTGACAAGCATGTTTCATTGCTCGACGAACTTTTATGTATTATAGGTTGAGCCAAGGTTATTTAAAATTCATAGTGTTTAAACTTAACTCATGGGAACAAATGTTTGTACTTAACTCATGCTCGACTTATATAAAATCAAAATTTTCTTTCTAATATTATATAAATTTAATGTGACTTCAATAGTATTGACGAATAAAGCCAAACCGAATATTTTTTCGAGTTTAAATATGTTGAGCTCGAGTTTCGAGCCAAACCGAATAAAACACTCCTTAGCTCAAGTTGCGTTCATTGTTCAACAAATTATCTATTTCGAGCCGAGTATTTTTCGAACACAAAATTAACAATCACGAGTTCAAGTTGAATCGAGCCGACTATTAGATGTTTACGAGTAGGTTGGCTTGTTTACATCCCTAATGGTAAATGACCATGAAATCTAAAAGGCTTACTTCTCCCTCCCTTGCCCACCTCTGCTACCAATTTTTTTCCTCCTAGTCAAGCCGGTGCAGCAAATGTTGCCCTTTTTATTTTGAGGCAGAACCTCAACGCATCACTTTTACCAACAAGATCGGTTTTGCCAGTGGCATTGCTTTTGTCAACCAAGGAAGCCGATGCTTCACTTAGAACACCGTGACATCCTTCGGAATTGCTGACGACCAAATCGCCCTGCCTATGACTGCTCAAACTGATGTGGCCACCATGGTTATACAGCTCCGTCAGTGGGGCTGCACTTGCTAGTAAATAAAAAATATTTAGGCATCAACACAATCGGACTAGGCCAGAAATTTTGTGCTCAAGTAAAAGCTCGCACAAGGTAAGCCAAAAATTTTGTATCAACACTAAATTTCATGTTGAGATAAAAACACACATATGGTAAGCCAGAAATTTATTAACACTTTTGTTTTCTACTGATCAAAGCTAACATAATAAATTCAACTTGATGATATGGTGACGACAATGATGATGCTTGAGGATAAAACGCAGCAGGGGCAGAATGTCAAATATAAAAATGGTTATGCAAACAAAAAAATGGCCCTGCAAATGAAAATGTTACAGATGATGTGTGAAACAACTAAACGGGGCTAATATGTATCACAAGAAAATATTTTAGATCTGGAGTACTAAAATGATTTCAAGGACACAACTAAGCTAAGATTTATGGTGAAAAGGCTAATGTAAAAAGGCACGCTATAACATAGATATAAACACTTTTCTACCATTCACAACAACACTCTACATGTCCACTCTAGCAAAATGTGAAATTTTGGAAAGAGGAAATTTTTTTGAATGGTTCCTTCAATTATATTATATAATTAACATATGAATTCACCTACAAAATAAGTAAGACACCTGCATCTTCATATTTAGCAGAAAAAAATGCTAAAATAAATCACCATTAATTTCGCACGCATTAAAAACATAAGAAATTAACAATCAGGACAATAGAAATCATATCTTCAACTATGCAAGAGCAAAAAACAATCACAATGTTTTAAAAATATATGCAATAAAAAATTCAGACCTGTATAAATTTTCTATTATAAACATGATTGATTTATCTCACCTCGGAAGGAATGCCTTGGCATCCTCGCCGCTTGTTCACATTCCTTAACCACTGGTACCTCTCCTACATGTTAAAGATAGATTAATCATTAACATAACAAAAAAGAAATGTATCCTGGTGACATTTATGATATACACCTCCTGAAAATAATCATTACATTCACCACCAACAAGGTTTCATATGCATTGTCTCAGCTACTTGATTTGCATAGAATAATTCCAACCTCCAAAGTAACAGCCACATTTTGAGTTGAACCGTTTAAAAAACACACAAAATAGTAGAGATTTATGTTACTAGAAAAAGTGGGAACTTACCATTATGATGCAACACTATGATTTCTTGATTAAGAAAATTTTGTCAATTGTCCTCTTGACTATCTTCATTATTCCTCCTCACTTCTAGTGAATCCTGCATAATTAAGTCATTTAATGGTTTAGCAATATTCTTTATTATTCAATAACAGTTGATGCATAATGGAAAAACTGTAATGCTCATCTATAGAATTACCTCACTTTTGTCAGGCACTATAGGAATGTGAGATGCAGACCCATTTCCATACAAAGATATACTCTGCCCATGCCCATTGACATATTCTTTGTTAGACTTAAATGTTAAATCCTCATATCCTGAATCACTTACATTGCTTTCTAAAAGAACAGACCCAGCTATATTTTGTCCAGAAGGGAGACTTTCACACAACTTGACTACATTTTCACGGCAGTTATCAAAAGGTAATCTCGTATTCAATTCTCCCTGACAACCTTCCTGCCTTCAAGCAAGTGAAGAATTTACACCGTGAACTACCCTATTTTCGATCATAACATTGTGATCTGATAAAATGATGGCATCGTCATTTGGAACATTAATACCACTTGTTACAGCCAGAGGTTCTGACCCAGCGACCTTGCCAAAGGCCATTGGTTGTATTTTCTGACCCAGCGGACTGAGCAACCCTCTTAATCAACTCCAGAAAAAATAAAACGATCATTTTAAAGATAACACCACCAACTGTAAAGAAAGCAGAAGACATCCTTTTATTTGAAGGAGCAATAACAACTGAACCCTTGTGCACCTTACCTTAGAAGATGCCAGTAGATGACTGGTCATTGGGTTTTTATCATTAAAATAAAGGGAACCAGCAGATGGTGGGGTTCTAAATCCAAACCTAAAGGATGAGGGAGAAGCCCAAGGAAGTCGAGATGACATGTATGATTTTGCCAAGTGTACTGGAGAGCCTTCATCCCTAAGATCGTCCTGTAATCAACATTATGATCAGAAACAGAATGAATCATGGCCATCCAATAAATATGCCAAATTAATGAAGCTCCCATTGTATACCCACTCGTTTAAATGTGAAAGCAGACAATCAATTACAGACATCCATGCTGCAGACCTTAGTCTAGCTTAGAAAAGGTATAGATGAGACAATAACGACAAACCTCTTATTTTCATTCCCAAGTAAGTTACCCCAAGTAAGGCAGGAATGAGTCTTTGAGAACATAGAAAGGTGAAGAAAACAACTGACATGTATAACGCAAAAAATATTTAGGTTCACTAACTCAACTCCAAAAGAAGACCCACTACAGTCTACAGATTTGTATTAAACAGCTATTCATATGAAATCAATAAGCATCTCACGCAACCACATAAAACTCGATAACATAATATGTTGGCAGACACTCCACAGCTATCAAAACAGCCAATTGTGAAAAAAAAGGGCCAAAGCACACCAAAAGATTGTAAAAATAAATCAACTGAAAGTTGAAGGCAGATGGACTAACATATGATGCAGTAGTATTTAAAGAGCAGGGCCCATTGTCTGACCCCAATGTTTTTGTCTTCACCAAGCTCTTCTCTTGGATCCACTTCTTGGCTTCCATGACAGCAATATCAGGCGTGTGCACTCGGAATGTAGGGGAAGATAAAGCACTCCAACTTTTTACTGTTCGAAATAAACCATAAGCTGACTTTCCCATAAGAAACAAAAACGTCAACTTCAGGGAGAGGCAAACTTACCTCTTGAAGATATTTCATTCGTTCTTGCCCCATCAAGCCCTTTTGAAGCAGGAAAATCTACTGCTTTTGATTCGATCAACTTTGTTAGCTTAATGCACTCATCCCTAGGGATGCCATACCAAGTTTCTCTTCAGATAGATTCATAATAAAAATCAGAAGCTGAACAAAACCAAAAACAGACATACAACTTGGCAAAGGTTATAGAGTTCAATAACCTAACCTAGGTTATAATGGGTTAGCAAAATTTCCGAAGCACAGAGTGATATAAATAAAAGTGCCCGTATCATTCTTTAAATTTTCCCCTGTTTCTTTCCAACTTAAAGTGAATGCATCACAAAAGACAGCCAAGAAAATTGGTCTTATCTTATAAAAAATGGTCACACAATCTACACTCACCTCAGAGAAAGAAAACACTGTTTTAAGTACCTCGTAAATGTCGCTTGTAGAAGTAACTGCTCGCTTGTAGAAGTATCCTCCAAAATACATTAATTTGGTTCCGAAAAAGCATCTTTCTGTCATTAAATAAAAGAGGGAAAAAATTAGGTTGTCCGGAAATTACTACAGATATCTACCAAACTTGATATTTAAATAGTAGAAAGTCAAGATTCCAACTTATACATGTAAGTTTAAGAAACCAGATTAAAAGTCATACAATGCAAACTAAACTTGCCTGAGGCCCATCTTTGTTTTCCTCGGAGAAAATGCTTAAAGCTTCATCATTTTCATCAGCATCAGTAGAAGAAGTGTCAGAATTACTTTCCCATCTGAATCAAGAAACAGAAACTTCTTCAACGTACTTAATAAAACGAAATTAAATTCCAAATATATACGAACAAAGTGACCAAATTTCCAAATAAACAACAACGAAGCTTCAAAAAAATATCACCATTTCATCTTCAACACACGCCCCACCCCCCACC
>JAVDBV010006216.1:0-10734 GCA_032619315.1 Piper longum
TATATATATAACACTAACCCATCCATTCCATTCTAATCTACTATCGTATATATATGGGCTTATACGACTATACTTACCATGAGAGGCCCATCGTATTTATGGGCCAAAAGCCAGAATTACTACTTGGTAACTCGCGTAGAGGCCCATCATCGGCTGTCACGTGTACTGCGAAGCTCATGGAAGGCTGAGTGGTAGGGGTGCTAATTGAGCGAGCCAATTCGTGAACATTTGGCGTTCGACTTAGTTCGACTCAACTCAAAACTAAATATTTAAATGTTTGACTCAAACTCGATTCAAACTCGAATCCTACAAGCCGAGCTTGAGCAGAGTCGTGTTCGACTCGACTCGACTCGGTTATAACTCGAATTCGACTCGTAGCCCGACTCACTTAATAAAATAATATAATAATATAGTTTTTATATTATATATATACTAATAGGTTTAATTGTAACTAATTATATTTATTTATATACAATATAATAACAAAAAGATGCGATAGTTAAGATGATAGGTAATCAAGTCCTTGACCATAAAGGTTATGGGTTTAAATCATGCTAATTTTATTTTTTTTAATTTCGTTAAATGAGCCGGTTTCAAGCTCACAAACGAGCTAGGTTTGACTTGCAGTTTAAGTATATTCGAGCTCGAACACATAAAAAATATTTAAAACAAATTTAAATACGTACGTTTAAAACTCGTTCGATCTCGATTCAAATTCGAACTAACTTCAAACTATTCGAACCGAAGGCCACGAAACGGGTGTCCGGTCCCTACGTTCGCATTGCTTTGATCTTTTATTTTATTTATTTTTTGGGTGCGCCATTATTTTTTTAATTTAATGACTGTTATTTTATTTTTATTTAAGAGCCCCCACCCTCTCTTTCTCCTTTTTATCTTTTGGTTTTTAGTTTTCCTCTCCAGCCATTTTCATCAATCTTCATATTTTATTTTCTCAGAAGAAGTGTCATTGCACGCCGCATAGATAGATAGATAGATAGATCTATCTCCTTCGTCTTTTCCATCCATTTTTTTTTATCTTTATTATTGTTGTTGCTGTCAGTTGTTTGTTTGTTTTTTTTCGATCGATGATGGACGAGAAGCTGGTCCAGCGGGTGGAGGCCGCCGTCGACCGCCTCGAAGCTCTCTCCCTCCGATTCTCCACTTCTCCTGGGAGTAGTGATCTCCCACCGTCACCCCCCGATGGTGTCACCCTCTCCTCCGATCCATCCATCTCCGCCTATGATGATTTCCTTCACAACTTTCTCGGCCGACTTTTGTCCGCCGCCCAGAAAATTGGTGGCCAAGTTCTCGACGTCACTCGCGTCCTCCAGGACGCCTTCACTGTGCAAAAAGACTTCCTCTTCAAAATCAAGCAAACCCAGGTTGGCCTCCATCTCTCCTTCTCTCTCTCTCTCTCACCTCCCCCTCTTTATTACATATGCTCCTTGTATGACGTCGAATCAAAAGTTTTGTTCTTTTTGAACCATTCAGATCTGCTCAATAATGACAATGTACAAGACTTCTATGATGACAATTACTAGCACCTTTATTTTTATTATTTTTAGTATTATTAGTTTTTTATTGGCAAATCGTCGATTGTGCCATGAATCGTATCCTATTGTGGATCGTGGGTAATTGATATCGAATTACGTATCATCTCGCATGATTGATTAATTGTTTGATATCTCTTCCATTGCCCCTCTGAAGCTCGATGTTAATACTGACATGAACGGATTTACAATTCTGAAGCCTAGCTTTCTGGATGCATTCTATATAAGCCAATTGACAAATTTGTGGAGGCAAATGATGCTAATACATCAGCTATTTTGCTTGATATCTTTCAACCGTTTGTTATAAACCAACAAATTCTTTCCTTTGGGTTGCCTTTTACCGGAGAACGTTAAGCAAACCCAAACAATTTATTTTTTTATTTTAAACAAAAATGTAAAAATAAAAAATGAAGGAAAAGTTGTAAAAAATGCACGGACTTGCCTGTCCTGCCATGTTGTGTTCTACAAGATGATTGAGTGAATCCTTTCCCAGGAAATAAGAATTTACCCTTTCATTCTAATTCCGTGTGTCCTACGTGTGTTTCTTTGCAGAAGCCTGAGCTTGCTAGCCTGCAAGAATTTCTACAACCACTGAATGAAGTGATCATGAAAGCAAATGCTCTGACAGAAGGTAGGAGAACTGAATTTTTTAACCATGTAAAAGCTGCGGCAGATAGCCTCACAGCTTTGGCTTGGATTGCGTACTTGGGAAAAGAGTCTGGTAAGTTGTTGACCTCATATGAAATTAGATTTTTTATCAAGCTCAATCTTGTCGCAATATATACTTTCAACTTTGCAAGGCATGAGTCTCCCAACCGCACACGTTGAAGAAAGCTGGCAGATGGCTGAATTTTATAACAACAAGGTTTGATACCCCTTCAACCATTTTCTTTTATGTGCAAAGTAAATCTTTTTTGCCCCGAAGAAGTTCTTGAGTACTTAAAATGGAAATTAGCCTTGAGCTCAAAGTTTGCCTATGATTGTTTGTCAACTTTTATTATATTTCTCGTTATCATTTCTTTTATCTAATCCCAAATTATTGGGTTGGAGTCGTGGATCCTTTTCTAATAGGAATCCAGGTCAATTTGGGGTTAAAACAATGGATACCTATTTAATTGTTGATGATTCTAGTAATTTGGTTGATTTCTGTTGCTAGCATTTTATGCATTAAGCGTGAAATTTTTATAAAGAAATTGGTTTTTTGTGCCAGCAAATGCTTTGAATATAGCATTGCTTTTTACTTACATGAAATTTTATTATGGAATATGTGCTCCACTTTATGATGTATTCCATTCTGCATTTCAATATATTTTACTTATACTTGTCCTTAGCTTCAATGGTTGGTTTCAATCCAGATTCTAGTGGAGTACAGAAATAAGAATCCAGATCATACTGAGTGGGCCAAAGCTTTGAAAGAAGTTTATCTTCCCGGTTTGAGGGATTTTGTCAAGAGCTTTTATCCTCTGGGCCCTGTTTGGAAAGCTGCGGGTGGATCAAATGCCCCCCCACCTGTCGCATCAAAAACTCCTACTTCTGCACCACCTCCTCCTCCCCCTCCGTTATCTCCTCTTGTGAGTACTGATGCTTTTCCAGCTCGTCCAAAACAAGGAATGCCGGCTGTTTTTCAAGAAATTAGTTCAGGGAAGTCTGTCACATCGGGTATGTGAATTGTGAGAAATGTTGTGTGGTGTTTTTTTGAAGCCATTTTTTTATTGGTGTTTTGTCATGTTTAACTTTCAAGGTTTGAGAAAGGTGACGGATGATATGAAAACGAAAAATCGAACTGACAGAACAAGTATAGTTGGCACAACTGAGAAAGAATTTCGGACGAGTACATTCTCTTTTTCGAAGGTGGGGCCACCAAAGCTAGAGCTCCAAATGGGCCGCAAGTAAGCAGACATTGCTCATTGTCTTGAAATGATCAGGCTACTATGGTGTTTAAAACTACTGTTATGTTCAGTTATTTTAATTTTTCTTGAGTATACTTGGCTGTTAAGGAATATTAATGTACTTTGCCAGGTGGGCAGTTGAGAATCAAATTGGTAAGAAGGAATTGATAATTGATGATTGTGATTCGAAGCAATCAGTGTATGTGTTTGGTTGCAAAGATTCAATTTTACAAGTGAAAGGTGACTTCATACTTTCTTACTCTGCATGCATATTTATAAAACGTAATATTCTTGTGTGACTTGAACTGGGAAGACTGAAATAGATGTTAACAATCTGCCTTTGTAGGTAAAGTAAACAATATAACCATCGATAAATGCACGAAAATGGGTGTTGTATTCATGGTAGGGATTATTTTGTTGATTTTTTTCTTTAAAGAAGTTTACTTTATGCTATTACACATGTTTCATATCCATATATGCTTTGAATTGCTAAGGATGTCGTAGCAGCATGTGAGATTGTAAACTGCAATGGCGTTGAAGTACAGTGCCAGGTTTGGTTCTTTTTTGGTAATCTAATGAGTATTGTACGATACCCTAAGGAGGGTAGTTTCTCTCTTCCCTTACTAATTAGTATTCCTTTGTTTGCAGGGCTCTGCGCCAACCATTTCAGTGGATAATACATCTGGATGCCAGTTGTACCTTAGCAAGGGCTCACTGGGTACTTCTATAACTACAGCTAAATCAAGTGAAATCAATGTTTTAGTAGCGGGTGAACAATCAGATGGTGATTGGGTATGAACTTTGATAACTCTGTTTTTTTTTCGTTGCAATTCTTTTTTTTTTTTCATTCACATGATCCCAGAAATTGTGCAAGTCTTGTCAGCACAGTTCACAGAGTGACCCAGGGCTTGAATCTAGTTTAAATTTGGATCACGTAAACAATAATAATTTTTTATTGTGTTTTTGATCTACTTTTACTCGTTATATATTTTTGTTCTGGCAAAGCTGTTTTAGCCTTTTAGATAAGAATTTCAAGCTGAGGGTAATAATTTTCATTATCTTTTTTTTAAAAGAAAATAAAAAAAATGGTCACCTAAATAGAAAAAAAATTATTGGCTGTTCAATTCATTTTCTTATATGTAGTTTATTTTGGTTTTTAAATTGAGGTGTATTTGTGTTGTCAGGTGGAGCATGCCTTGCCACAGCAATTCCTTCACATATATAAGGATGGCGAGTTTGTCACTTCTCCAGTTTCTCACTCTGGGGGTTAATTTACGCATCTTGATAAAGATTGGGTCCGGATCGTGATTCTAAGTATGTTTTTATGGTCAAGATTTAATGTGTGACGAGAAAATTTTGCCGTTTGATTGTAATACTCGATATTATGCTTAGCTTCCTTACACGGTATAGCAAAACTGGTGCAGTTGATCGTTTCTTTGGGCTGCTTGCGTGTTATTTTTTCATTGCTTTTTGATTCCTGGTGTTCATTTTTGGTTTCATCATCTGCAGGCTGTAACTACTTGGTATTTGTTTAACTGCAGCATAGTATGGTTCTCTTGATCAACATGTTTGCTGTACCTAATCTGCTGATAACTATGAAACAATTATCCATTTTCATTTATCATGGCTGGAGAAAGTTAACTTCGATCCTTCGTGACATTAGATGCCTCCGTTAAATACCTTTTTAACCTTGTAGGTGCGTCTGCTGGCAGCTATGAAATATCAACAGCATCCATATTCCAATTTTGATGCCCTGGGTGTGGTTCGTTTGTTCATAACCTCCTTGAAAATTATTTGTTTTTGGGACAGGAACAAGGATTAACCTGTATAAAATTTGAGTGATAAGAGATTCCTATCCTTCGAGGGAAAAAATGTAATATATTCCATCGATGAAGTAACGCCAAGGAGCCGGAATAAATGTGAACCGAACTGCAAGTTCTGTAAGCACATGGAATAGTGTATCCCGTAGCCAAACGTACGCTTCGACATTTTCGAATCTCGCTTGGGAGCCACTTGTGGGGAATGCTGGCGTGGAAGATAATTGTAACTTTCTGCGTAAGATATTCTTCTTTTCATTCTTGTCTGCCAAATTTGCCCATGCTTTCTTTTCTGATGAACCACACCTGGTTGCAATGCGCTTGACTCGATGTTAATACATGTCCGAAATATACATGTTAGAAATCCCGGGGTTAATGTCATGTTAAATCATTAAAAATAAATAAATGAAGACGAAGTGTAACCGAAATTTTGAATCTTTTAGATCTAAATCTATCAAATTATCATATATAATTAGTTTATTCTTTAAGGTGTATGAATATTATTGTACAACTTCTCTTATTTTTAATTTGGTCTATCATAATAAATTAGAAATAAATTTTATATCTTTACGCATTGTGTAAATGCTTTTATTGCAAGTTAATTATTCATACCTGCCAAACTCCCAAAAGTGTGTAAAGTAGTCTCAAGTAGTTTTTCATCTTTACCAAGCATTCTTATCTTAAAATAAAGGAGATATAGTTATATTTACTTAATTTTTTTTATCTACAATACTCATTATCCATTCATTGATAACTGATGATCAAAAGGTTCTTACTCAAAAAACTTTTTGGTTTAGGGGCTTTTTGAATCATCGTTAATAAGCTTATTAATAAAAAGACTTCGAGTAAACTATTAAATTAATATTGATAATCCGTGTATAGAGATTAAATCTAACAATTTACCATCCGATGAACAATCAAAAGAAGATGAAAAATGAAAGGAAATTAATGTGGGTACAAGGCTTCTTTTGTGCTAAATTAAATGATTTTAGAAAAATATAAATAAAATCAACGTTGAATTACAGGTTTTTATTTTAGGAAGATAGAAAACTGTTTGTCTGAGGTGAATTTTTGCATGAGCAATAGACAAAAATATGAAAAATTGAGTGAACATAATCATCAAACTAAGAAATTGTGCTAGAAGAAGATTGACCCTTCGTGTATTGATATCGCATGCATACCAGCTGTGCTGTACTAGATGACAATAACTCATTCGCAGACTAATAAACACTTAAAAAACAAGAGAGAGGAGCTGTTATGGTATAGAATGTATACATTATCTGTCATGACTCGTGAGTGCGTGACAAAGATGGTTGGTAACAGTTAGGGACTCCCACGTCAATGATTTAAGTCGAGAACATGGCTCTGGCTCCACCACTTACACCACACACTGTGAAATCGGATTGTGGGCGACATCAATTAAATCCCTATTATCTCTTTGTTAGTGAGAAAACGGAAATTCCATCTCTTCTAATTAGAAATGTCGATAGCTCTATTGCGAATAGAAAATGTGGAGAATAAATCCAACTCAACTTTTAGCATTTGATTCCCAAATTTACAAGCTAGAAATGTAGCGCTATATCCACATAGGGCACAATGGATCTATTAGGTCATAGAGAGTAGAAAAAGTGGGAGACTCAAATAGTCCAAATTATTGTAAAATAATTATATTAATGGTAGTATATGAAGAGCCTTATATACATGAACTTATAATTTATACGAGTTAAATTTTTTATTTTGAGTAATTTAATGGGTCCTATAATTTAAAAATTATATAGATAAATAAAATAATAAACAATAAAATTAATTATAAAATATTATTATAATTTAATATTTATAATCTTTTCATCTTAATTATTAAAATAATTATAATAAAAATTAATTCTAAAATATCTGTAAAATTTGCCAATTTTTTGAAAATTCAAAAGTAATTCATACAGATGCAGAAAATAAAATAAAATTTTATCTACTTTTTATTTATGTATCTTATGTTTAATATATATATATATATATAAATATAATTTTGTGAAACTCACCAAGAAAATATTAAAATTAAATATATAAGTTTCGTAAGGTACTATAGCCCGCGTAAATTTTCTCCAGTATATGAAAGGGTAAAAAGAGAGAGGGCGTCCAAGCATTGGTCGGTGTCACCTGGTCAGAGTACGTCAATGTGCGGGGCAGACAATTAATGATTTTAATTTTTGCGGAAGACGATGGTTGACTTACAGGTAACAAACCTCTTTTTAGGGCCTCTTGGCGCTGGGGTCTGTGACAAAGAGTCCGACAGCCAAGTCCAGATGCAGTTTCAAACGGACACATGGCGGTCGCTTCCACTTCACCTCAACCTTTCGAATCTATCGATCCCTCGTTCCCACGATAGCCTTTAACTCCTCTCAATTCTTACTCCCCGATTTTAATTACCCTTCCATCACCGGCCTGTGTCTACGAAACGTACTCCTCCAAGTTCCATATTCTTTTTATTTTTTTATTTTCCTGAACATGTATGTATCGTCCGTTCGTATAATTGAAAAGAGCCAACCCTATGTTCTTCGTCGCCTCGCCCTCCCACGCCGTCTTCTCTGGTCTTCTCTTATCTTTTGAAGCCGCTTGTTAACTCCTCAGATTAGAGAAGACAAATTAGAAGGCAGATAAAGTGAGCCGATCACAAAGCAACCTGCTCTCTCTCTCATTTCTTTACCCGCAACGACCTTGCTTACCCCCCGATGAAGAACATCGCCTCGCCTACTTTATTCCTCCTCTTTCTCTCCTTCCTCCTCTTCCACTCCTTCCATTTTTCCAGTAAGCACATCTATGCCTCCCTCTCTCTCTCTCTCTCTCTCTCTCTCTCTCTTTATTATTAGTTTCCTCATCTTCTTTCTTGCTTTAACTATGACCTTGTTTTTTGTCCTTTTTTTTCTGTAGTACTGCTTCTTTGTTCGATGCGCGCTTCAATTTTCTCTCCAAATTTCATGTTATTATTATGTTCTTCATGTGACGAGGAATATTGAGTGTCGTCTCTCATTTAGTTTTTGCGAACTACTCTGCTGTTCTCGAGCTGATGATCAAATCATTGATGAGTCCCCGCCTCCGCGCGCTCTGTTTCTCCACTTTTTACTTGATATGGAATCATTTTTCGTCTTCTGGACGATTGCCTCTGTGCGATATATAATTAATTAACTTGATATCCGCGATTCTCTCATGAGAGAACCGATGCTTACTTATTCCTCCACGGAACTCTCGCTGACAATAGATCATTTATATATGTAACAGCATGTAAGGATGATTTTTTTTTTTTTGGCTGTAGGTCTGTTTGAGAAACACAAGTCAATTCAATACGAAAGTTGGTCATACGACCAATAATACATACATAAAATAAAGTAACGATAGCGAGTAGTAGAATGGTTGTCGGTGAGGGAACCATCCAAGTGGAGTTGTATTCAAATTACTATTAATAATAATAATAATTATTATTATTATTATTAATAGTAATTTGAATTCAAATTACTATTAATAATAATAATAATTATTATTATTATTGACGATTTTTTTATTTGCTATCATATGTATAATAATACTAATAATAATTTATGTTAAAATATATTATTTGTAGTTTAATAAAAAAACTTCTGTGTGCTACCAAAATTTTCTCTATTTTAAGTTTAATTGGCAGAAAAAAAAAAAGTTGTCCCGTAAGCGTGTTTTAAATGACGAAGTAGCTAAGTCAACAAAATTCATAAGGGGAAATGTGGGTAAGTTTTAGTGAGCACTTAACTAATTAACATATAAGTAAAGAGTGATTAAGATTAATGGTAACATTTATAATGACTACTAGCTGCGGTGGGGATGCAGGAGCTCAATCCTTCATCGGCGTCAACTATGGTCAAGTGGCTGACAACCTGCCGCCGCCGGAGGTGACGGCTAAGCTCCTCAAGTCGACGTCGATCGGGAAGGTTCGCCTCTACGGGGCTGATCCGGCCATCATCAGAGCACTGGCGGGGACGGGCATCGCCATCACCATCGGCGCCGCCAACGGTGACATCCCTTCCCTGGCGTCCGACCCGGGCGCGGCCAAGCAGTGGGTGGCGGCCAACGTCCTCCCCTTCTACCCGGCTTCCACCATTTCCCTCATCACGGTGGGGAACGAGGTGCTCTCCTCCGGCGACGCCGCCCTCGTCGCCCAAATGCTGCCGGCCATGCAGAACGTGCAGAGGGCGCTGGCAGACGCCTCCCTCGCCGGGAAGATAAAGGTGTCGACGGTCCACTCCATGGCGGTGCTGAAGCAGTCGGCGCCCCCGTCGGCAGCCGCGTTCGACCCGGCCTTCGGGGACGCGATGAAGCAGATGCTGGGCTTCCTGCAGGACACGGGGTCGCCCTTTACCATCAACCCGTACCCATACTTCGCCTACCGGAGCGACCCGCAGCCGGAGACGCTGGCGTTCTGCCTGTTCCAGCCCAACGCAGGGAGGTACGACGGGGGGTCCAAGGTCACGTACACCACCATGTCCGACGCGCTGGTGGACGCCATCTGGGTGGGCCTCGAGGGGGTGGGATTCAAGGGGTTGGAGATCGTGGTGGCGGAGACGGGCTGGCCGTACCGAGGGGACGGCGGCGAGGTGGGCGCGAGCGTGGACAACGCCAGGGCCTTCAACGGCAATCTGGTGAAACATTTGCGCTCCATGGCCGGGACGCCCCTTATGCCGGGCAAGCCCGTCGACACCTACCTCTTCGCCCTCTACGACGAGGACCTCAAACCCGGTCCTACCTCGGAGCGCTCCTTTGGGCTCTTCAACACCGCCGACCTCTCCCCCATTTACGAGGTCGGCCTTACCGCCGCCGAAACAGGCGGCGGCACTGGAGGTGGCCAGGTGATTGATTCCTTCCTCTGATTCCTCTTTTTTTTTCCTAATTTATCTTGCTTGCTTATTATTATTATTAATTAATAACTACTTGATTGATCTATCTAATATTACAACTTACACTTTACACCTAGCAACAGGTGACGCCCACTAGTCCAGCTTCGAGTCCATCTGCTGCTGGAGGAGGGGGGGGGAAAGGCAGCGGGTCAGGAGGAGGTGGAGGGGGTTGGTGCATACCCAAGGCGGGTGTGTCGGGTGCAGAGTTGCAGGCCAACCTGGATTATGCGTGCGGGATGGGGGTGGACTGTGCCCCAATCCAGCCGGGAGGGGCTTGCTTCTTGCCCAACACCGTGATTTCCCATGCCTCCTACGCCATGAACCTACTCTATCAGACCGCTGGTCGTAACCCTTGGAATTGCGACTTCAGCCAAACTGCGGCGCTAACTTCCACCAATCCCAGTAATTAATGACTGCTCCATTTTTTTTATAGATAAATATATAATACTATAATATTCCTCCCCTCGCCGCCCCCACAATTTTTTTTCCCTTTCTCTCTCTCTCTCTCTCTCTCATATATTATGTATTCATTCGTTCGCTGCGTTGTTATTGTGAGCAGGTT
>JAVDBV010006217.1:0-15559 GCA_032619315.1 Piper longum
CGGGGTGGGGGGGGGGGGGGGGGAGGAGAGGCGGGGCAAGGGCTGGGGCAGGGCGGGGCAGGAAAGCTGCGGGGAGGGGCTGCGACGTGGCAAATCTGATGGCGGCGTGACGAAAGGGCGGCAACGCAGCGGAGGAAGGATTTTTTATTTTTTTTAATATTAAATCTCAATCATCGTTATAATCGGATAATCTAAATCTATTTGAAGCGCAAAAAAATTTTTCGGCCTCACTTTCCCCATCTTATAATCTTATTGTGTAAAACCTTGCATTTAATGTGTCAGACGCACAAACGACTGACATCAAAACATCAACATACTAATTTTTCTCATAAATAAATGCTCAACCACCCTTGAGACGAGTCTAGCTCGTTTTCATTTTCTTTATCTTATCTTTTCTTTTCTTTTTCTTTTTCTTTTCCTTTCCCTTCCGACTTCAAATAACGTTGTATTTTCTTTTCCATCTTTTCCGAACCTCTTGGGGAAAACGCCGGCGCCGGCGATGACCGAGAGAACCGGAAAAAATGGCGATCGCGCTCGAAGGTTTCTAACCAATATACGGCGAGGCAATGGCGGAGTGGCGACCGTGTCCACCTCCGTCCTCCTCCGCCTCCCACCACCTCCTCCCCTTCCTCTTCGCCGCCTACGCTTCCGACCCTTCCCAACTCCACATCGTCGTCACCGATCTTCGTTCCCTCACCTTCCACACTCTCCTCACCGCCCAAACCATCCATGATCTGGTATGCTCTTTGAGGCTTCTTCTCATCTGCCACTCAAATTTGTCATCATATTTCCGTAGCATTAATATACTGTTTATCTCCAACAATTGTTTGTAATGTTTATGCGGAAGTGATTGTGTTTCAGAGGGATCGCATCGGCGTTGGAGGCCCGTGGGTCTGAATATGTTGATTATCTCGTTGCATCTCTGTCATCGGAGGATGTCAAGATTGTGTTGCAGCTGATAGTAATGATTGTTTTCCGCAAATTCTTCTACTCCATGTCTAGAGATATACAACCTCGTTACTTGATTATACTTAATCTAGAGATGGGATGCAATCATCACTGTGGTCTGTGCTGCCAACACAGACTAGCTGGATTAAGAATTAGTTGATGATAGAGGGTTCTAAAAATGTAGCCCTATTGCTAACTCAATATTGGAAATTTTATTTTATTTTTTTTCAACGAATGCTTTTTGCTTATTTCCTCTTGGTGTTTGTTAAATCTAAATGTCACTCGCCGAGGTTATAATATGCTAGTGAAAGCTATTTTTTCACTTTCTGAGAGGTAGCCTGTGATTATACGTTGATTTTCGGTTCTAATCGATGCACGGGCTGCGTACGATGACCATTGGTGACACTTGTTCACTTCATGCTTTTATGTTGTACTCGATCCCTTTGATTCAGGTTGTATTTCTTGCGAGGTGTTTCATTTTTTGGATCCGAATATAGTTGCCATTTGCCTGGTCCATTTTAGGTGTCACTGATGCAAAATTAGTTGCTCATAAGTCGAAGGCAATGTCAGTTGTGTCCATTTTTCTCAAAAGGCTTCTGGATGAAACGGCTATAGATGCCGTGGCAGATCTGACATTTGAGCTATTTAGGGCATTTAAGAACAAGAAGAATGAAGTTATTGGAGGTTATTAATCTCTCTTCCACTTACTTCCTACTTCCTAGAGAAAATCTTGATGGTTGCATTTAGAATCCATGCATCTAGGATTGTTATCTTGTTAACATTTTCTTCTTTTGTCTTCCTTAAACTGTTTGGTGGTTCTAATAGGTGGTACTGGTCACTGCCTAATAGTTATTGGCACATTTTTTAATTTAATAACTCAACCTTAATGGTTAAACTCGTTGATTTTTTTCTCAAGTTTTTTCCTTGAATTTTAAGTCTGTTAGGACTATTTTTTAGTTCTAATTTTTTTAACTGGAAGAGGTTTAGTTGGGGATAATTGATGTATGATATTGCTGTCAAATGTGTTTGATATGAAGGTGCACACAAGCTGCTTAGCTTGCTGGAAATTCAGAAGCAATAACGTAGAAGTTAATAAATAGAAAGAGACCAAAACTGTCAAATTGCCAATTGGATGGTTTCAGCAGTAAAACATACAGCCTTGAGGAGAATGTCAAATCACCAAATACGCTATAATCATCCAGCCGAGGGGGCTCTAAGTCTAATTGTAATGTAAAAAAACTGAGATTATTGTTTTGAGTCATTTGGTTAACATATTTGAGTAATTGCACTGAAAAGACAATTTTGTATCATATTGGTGTGAAACAGGGAGGGAGAATTATCATATGATTTGATGGGTGTAAGAAAATTCACAAAATATTTTTATATGGTGAGGGGCGTGAGGGATATAGGTGATAGGGTATAAGCATGGCTTGAGATTGAATGAAGTGCATTAAGAACGACCTTCATATCGTCAATCATCATGCAGTTGATGTGCGCGATATTTGAGATTTAAAGCAGTATGCTTAGTCTTGTATTTTGTTTTAGTTTTCAAACTCTGTTTAATGAAGCAGTTTCTGATGGTAATTTGTGTGTTATATTGTATGCCAACAGTGGAAAGTCGTTGCTATCTTCTCACAGAAAGCTTAGCTGCAGAGAAGGTAGGTTCATCTTTACTTTATAGTCTCATATTGTAACTCAAATATTCCCGCAAATATGCCAAGAGTTGACTTTTTGAATTTTTGAGATGACAAAATAACTGTAAAAGTATGAACGTGTTAGGCTTGACTCTTATATCTTAAGTCTACACACTAATTGATCTGCTGACCCCCAGTGTGGCTAGAATAAGGCACAGGTGGTGATAATGATGATGATGTTTTTTTACCTTATAATCAACATTTTCCCCCTTTTGTTGAGGTTACATGAATGGAATGAAGCATTTAAGCATCAAAAGTGGTTGTTTTGAAAAAAACAAAATCCTGGTGGAGTATTAGCGATGGCCGGAGAGCTTTCGGTTTGTTGGAAAAAGTGATAGTAAACAATTATTTTTTTCTAGATATATACCATTTGTCGGCTTTTAACTCTTGCTTCTGCTTTGACAAAGACATTCCTTTTTTGTTCATTCAGGACCAAAATGAAAAACTGAAAGAACAAGTTGAAGCGGTAAAGTTCTCAGGTAAGGCGAAGGAGCAAAAGTTGAATTCAACAGAAAATTTTCTTGTGGCGGACTTGGGGGCAGGTTTAACATCTTCTCTCATCACAGATTATGTTGGTAATTATTATGATATTTTAAACCACTCATTCTGTCTCACTAACCTCTCAAGGAGAGAACCTGGCCGGCTTTGTTATAAAAACATGCATGTACCAACTACGTAATATTTGCATATTCTTGTATTTATATTTGCAAACAAAAATTGTTTTTTATAGCGAAAGCTTTCATTATTTGATGCATATGCAGGAAAAGCATCTCCTGGCTTTCGGCCTTTTAAGATTGGACAGAGAGTTGTCCCTAGTCACCGGAAGTAGGAAGTAAACGAAAATGTCTTTTAGTTTCTTTTATTTTCTCATAAAATACTATCTTTTGTTTTTAAAATTTAACAGGACGAAAGTAAGAGGTGCCATCTTACCAGTTTCAGGGGATGCAGATGGTTGATACTTCAGAATGGCTTTAGCGTTAACAGAAGAAAATATACCAAAAGGTAGGAGGAGCTCACGTGTCTTTGTAAATGGAGACAGGATCGCCCGAGTATAGCTTGGAGGAGTGGTTCACATCCTTGATGTCCAGATAAGAATGAACAGCTTTTCTCGAGTGTATATAAGCTAATTTATCCCTTAACACGCATTGAAGTTCGATACAAGTGCGTGCATATGCATTGTTTTTCAATGCTCATATATTGAACCATTTGTATGTTTCTACTTCGATTTTGATGCAGATCACACAATTGGATTGGATGGTCTTCTTAAGCTTTCCTGTTTAAAGATATTAGTTAATGCCAACTCATCAGCATTGTGGTATACTCGAAATAGCATACGGTTTTTAACATAAATGTTGAGATAGTGGCCTTTTGCTACGGTTCTAAGCAAGTTCATAGAAAGCCAACATTTACAAAAAGTAGTTATTTCAGAAAAAAAAGGAGAGGCGCCACACCCTTTCATCATTTAGAACCTTTTCGATTGAATTGGAGAAACAACAAAAGACTTTCCAATTATTTTGGGAAAAAATCTTCAATTGAATGGTACCAACTATTGTTTTTACACTCTCAATAATAAAGACATTAATGCACGTGCATTTGTTGACCTTGTATTGTTTTCATTTTGTAATAGTCAAAAGGCTCTGAATAGAGCTGACAATTTGTAAACCTTCATCAGTGATAAGGGCATCCAAAAGAAAAAGAAAAACGCTACAATTTAATTTCTTTGGATAGCTGACCAACCAAACATAAGTGCTACATAAATAGTATCGTAACACAAACATTTCTATCCAACCCAATACGGCACTGATGTGGACTCAAGAGGCCTGAGTGGCTGCTGTTAAGCGACCGTACTCATATTCGATGGCGCCCCATTCAAATATTTTTTTCGACTGCCATAATCTTACGGCCAGCCGTTTGGCATTCAAGGAAGCAAACAAATAAGCATCCATAATTACGTCAGTCTGAACTATAAGGTCTCCTTTTTATCAACAAGCTTCCCAAAAAAAACACTCGCAATTGAGACTGATGCTGCAAAGTTCTTAAAAAGTAGTTCTCTTCATTACTTCTGTTGTCATACATAAAGATGATCATCCAGGTTGAAATACCAATGTCAGCGCAGGCAACATCAGGTTTCCAGGAAAAGCCAGATCCAGTTCGCCAAGGTCGCCATCCCTGTTTATCCATTGGTATCGCAAGCAACAAGTCAACACTGCACCCTCATGAAATTTCAAAGAAGCAACATTGTAAGAACCAATACACGAATCTCTTGATAGAAACTTTCTTCCCAATTGAGTTCATCATGTATAGAAGAAACACTCTAAGACTTTTGCTATACTAAATGAATAAGGCCTGTGTATCACCCACCCGAGGTCCTGGGGTAAATCAGCAGCAGTGTAGAGCATGCTCATGTATCTCACCAAATGAGAATATATTAGGCAAAATAAATGTCACTGCATCACTATATTTCTGAAAGGGTAGAAAGAGCTTCACGAAGCAAATCCGCCACCTTATCCTTCAATGCAAACACTGTATTGGCCAAGGGTCCACATGCATCCATGAATGCTGGGTTGTCGCCATTACTCCATTGAGGACAAGTAACCTCCCCTTCCAGGTACTTTTTTATACTGGCGTGTGCTGTATTTATGATACTCACAGGGGGAAGTACACGAACAACTTTTGAGATGATAAATCCTGCTAAAAGAAACTGTGACGACAATACCAGCTCGGAGACAAAACATGGAAAGACAATTTTACTGAAAAGTAAAGAAGTTTTTTCATTGACCGTTCTAACTTTATCACCATTCTGTTGTTCAATAGATGATTGGCATTCTTGAACTGACCGTGACAGGAACCCTAATATGTGACACACATAAGAAAATGTTGATGTGTAGCTGGAATTAACACACAGCAAAGATAGTGTCTTAGATGATAAGATCAGTACCAACAGCTCAATGTCTAGCATTGCTGAGTTTGAGTTACTTGAATTATTGAGATGGGCTTCAACAGCATTCAAACACTCCAGCCAAATGGTTTTGTAAGGCAACAAAAGTATTATTTTAAGAGCTGCAAAGCAATCAATCTCAACCATTAAATTATACAAACTTTGAGCTTCATCCTCAGTCAACAAGATACCTTTGCAATTTGTCAACCTTTTGTCAATTGTTTTCATAACAACAGAAAATTGGGAACTGTTCAAAAGCCTCTTAAAAATCTCAGCCCAGCATGCATGAAGCGGATGGTAAGTTTGCACTTGATTCTCACCTTGTTCTGTGAAACTTTCCCATCCATCTCCCCAATCATCATTACCCCAGTTCTCCTCATCAGCTTTCTCAATTTTCTTTTCTTCCTCAGTTTCCAAAAATAGTCCTTCCCATTCTTCCAATACTGATACAAGAATGTCAAAATCCTGATTGCAAGTAGCAAATGAAGACAAGTGCAAGAAGCAAGTGAATGCTGTGTCAATATTCATGAGATCATCCGGGGTAACTTCCAAATAACTAGTAGCTGCAAC
The DNA here is from genome assembly GCA_032619315.1 of Piper longum. NCBI lineage: Eukaryota > Viridiplantae > Streptophyta > Magnoliopsida > Piperales > Piperaceae > Piper > Piper longum. The sequence continues at coordinate 6,151 of JAVDBV010006217.1, forward strand.
CAACTGGGTTGATTTAAGTGCAACCAAAGTACTCGTCAGCCTGCAAGAAACTTCAGGTTGTTGTCCCCTATCCTCATTGTGATTGCCAGCATCAGAAGAGAAGCAACCATTCCATCCTTCCCACGGTAGCACATTGAAAGATTCATCCACAGTAATCATTGCCTTCTTCCCACAAATTAATTGCAGAAGTTCTAAAGAATATACTCGAATTTGTCTCTCAAGCTGCATATTATTTGAGAAGATAAAAAGCTTCTTCCAGACGGCTTGTCTGACTATATCAAGAATTTCCAAGTCACCATCCAGTTTGTTGAGAGAGTACAATAGATAAGATAGACTTTTTTCCTTAGATATTCCATCAACACGACCCAAAATAAGTAAATCCATTAAACCTACATATAAATCCTGCAGATCCTGCAAGCATTCTGTCCTCTCTGAGCTTGTGCCTGCATACACTGCAGCAACTGCTTTGAACTCACAGCCTGAAAGTAGCATTGACTGGGAAAAATTGGAGACAACATTGGAAATACCCGGTTTCATAAAACAGCGTACCATAAAATCAGAAATAGTGAGACAACCTTCGTGAACTGAAATCATACTGTCCTTTAACAATTTTTTTAAAAGTACCAGACATTTTGAAAAAGAATCTAAATCAAAATCAATTGTCATCTCATTCAATTTATAAGACAAATTCACCTTCACATCTTCAGTCAATTGAAGTAAGAAATCCAACAATAATGTGAAGGGCTCAAGCAAGGATGAGTCATGTGAGAGTACCACAATGGGATAAAAACTCAATTTAGAGTATCTATCAACAGCGTCTAATACATCTTGTGCAGAAAGAAACTGAACAAACATCTTGCAGCAATCATAACTCCGCTTAACATCATGTAGAAAATCAAGAAACTCTTCAGCAGTCTTGCAAGAGTGGTTTTGTCCACTTTCCAAACTTTTTAACAAATTCTGAACATGATGTTTGTAAATATGCTGCCCAGTCACAAGACCATTCACTGCAGACTTATCATAGATGCCCAATAAAGTCTCCGCCATTTCTGCTAACGCTTCAATAGTAGATGCAGAGATGTTATTGCAAACCTCTTGGTTAAAATATACAAAGTTCAAATTACTTAATCCTGCAATGTTCTTGAAGTTCAGCACTTCAACAAAGGAAAGCCTCCTACATTCATGCTCAAGAAGTTTACAAAACTGAGACATTTCAAGCGTGTGAGAAGGCGGATCATGAGAGATTGGTATGGCAGAAAGTCCTCTCTGTTCCATCCAAATGAAGCACTCAGAAAGTAAGCTATAAATGCATGCAAGACGCATCTTATTGTGACCATCAATTTCAGGATATATACTCAAGGAGACCATGCTGATAACTCTTTCTGAGCAGTCCAGCAGCTCAGCCTTGAATGGTGAAACTTCAACATAAATGTCTTCACTTGCCCACTGCTCGGAAACAAGGATAGATGCGACGCATCTAAGTAGCACCTTCAAAATACAATAGGAAAAGGTACATTAGCCATCTCTCCACCATCAACTAATTGAAAGACAGGAGAAAAGAAAAAGGCATGCTGATAACAAGCTTGCTCATGAAGAAAGGAACAAACCTCACAACGATCCATGTCATACATGATAGCTAATGCTAGTGCTTCCTTCAGTACAGGTTTTTTTTCCACCTTTGCAGAATCAATAAACATAAAAATATTGTTTTTTATATAATTTGAGTCCCTGGATAAGAAACGTGCAGAGTCCACCCCAGGCATCAATTTTTCTAGGTATCTTGCCTGATTGGCTAATTGTTTTTGTCCTTCCAACTTGTCTTTCCATTCCCTCCAAAATGTAGATTGAACTTCATTAGCTTTTTCCATTTCACCTGACAATGCCACCACAAAAACAAAGACAACGAACAAATCATTCTCCTTCTGATGACAAACACAGTTCATCAATCACACATAATTTAATGAAGGAATTATGTGTCTGCTTTCCTTATTTACATTCGTGCATCTCATCATATGTGAAAGTTTCTAGTTTACAGTACCAAATTTAATCACTCTTGTAAAATAAACCTCTATTTCTCATCCTACGATTGTGGTAACTCATATACATAAATACTTAACTTTTTATTTCCACACAAACTAACAAATTAATACATCTTTGAAGAAAAGCTCTTATGTCTGCTTTCCTTCATCAAGATTCAGTTATCTCACAATACACAAAGTTTCTAGCTTACAGCACCAAATTTTATCTCTATCGCTAAATATTTTTTTCTCCATCCTCTGATTGTGAATAGAACTAATTGGATTTTTAAAATACATGTTGTTTTAATGCAGAAGCCAATAAACAATTTTGTTAGACTGGAACAAACGCACTTTAATTGCTGGAAGTCCATAGTGGTAATCAGATTCTTATTCACTCATAGAAGGTGTTGACTAGCTACCTCAATCTGCTAGGTCTAGGACATCCTAATAACTTGTTAGCAATACACCATCTTTCATAATTAACACCATAGCAGATGAACCTCCAATACTTTTATTAAAAGCACATGCCTCTCAACAGCAATTGTTTTATAAGTTTCTCGTCTACAGTTTAATTTTTAGTATGTTGATGGCTGCTATACCTGTCTTAATAGGAGGTACTGAAACTACTAATAAGATCTAATGACATTAAATCATTCTACATAACACATAACAAAAGGTTTCACATGATGCAGAAGACAAATAATGACAAGAGGAGACCTTCGTTCATAGACATTGGTTTTGCTTGAAATTTTTCCAGCAACAAATTTCTTCTCTCGCCAGGAGTACAACAATCAAGGCCAGAATTATTCAGTGAACCATATTTCATCCCTATGTCCATGATACTGCAAATCTCCTGGTATTGGTTTCTGGATGCCAACTCCTTCTCCACCACTGCCACCCCATGGATAGCATCATAAAGATTCAATAAAACTGAGCATCCCAGGATATCGCCCTCTTCAGAAAAAGGATGTGACATGAATGACTTAGCAAGAGAAGCAATCAAATCATCATTAGGAGCTAAAGAATTGACAGACAACCAGGTGATTATGCATCCCAATGTTCGTGTCCTTGAAGTTAAACTTTGCAAATTGTATTTAGCACCTCCATGAGTTCTGCTGTAAGAGTCATCTTTATTGCTCAACTGAAGAAGCCAAGGAAGCTCTTGCACAGCAAAGTTCAGAAACTTACAATTGTCTTGCAAGGAAGAATCCCCAGTGGTTTCTATTATAAATGGATCTCTTGCAACAGAGGAAAGCAGCTTCAGAATGTTTTGTAATTGATATTCTTGACTAGTATCACCCTTTCCCAATTCATATTGATTGGTTTGGGGATTAGTACCATATATTTCAGTCAATTTTTCACACTGCACTTGAATATCAAGGTCTTTCCATGCATGCAACAAATCTGCTACTGATTCTTCATCGCAATGGCTTAAAGAAAATCCAAGCAACTTCTTCCGAGAACAAACATCCACATTATCGAGAGGACCCCTTGCTATAGCCGCACACAAATCCCAAATAGGGCCATGATCCCTTTTCACCAGTTCAAGGCATGTATCAAAAGCAAGATGTAAATCCCCTGCAACAGCAGCCTCTCTAGCCACGGCTTCATGTATTAGAGCTATGTTATCCTGAGAACTCAATCCAAGAAGTTTGGCAATTTCGATGAGTTCATCAACATCAAAATAACCGCCAGACTGATTTTTAATTACCATATGAATAATTTCCATTGGATCCTTAATTTGTCTGAACTGCACAGGCAGAACAGTCACACCAAGGTTAGGAAGTTTAATAGTAAGAGCATCAATGATGTCAGCTTCAGCTTTAACATGTCTGCTATTAGGCAACAAGCTTAAACATTCCTTTGCCTTCCAGATCTGAAAGAAGCATTATACGTTTGTCAAGGGATAAGCAAATGAATTGCCAATTTTAATATGAATTATTTGGATAAGTGCCAGAAACAATCAGTAGACTCACATCTGTGCAAGAAAGGCTAGAAGCAGAAAAGAAATACTCTCTAGAAGCTTGAATCACAAGATTTTCGGCTTTCTCTGGTGCCAAAGAAATAGAACCAGTTCCCTTCAAATAGTTCCTTGCAAGTGCAAATTTTCCAGCTTTAAGTAAACCCCTACAGAATTCTGTAAGCACATATTCCAGATCCAGAAAAGGAAAAGCACTTTCTCTAAGAATTTGTATGTCCTTCCACATATTTACCCAATCATTATCTGATCTTCCTGGTTGCCTACGCCCAAATTTGGATAAAATAAGACGAAGTAACTGTTTAACAGCTTTTTCATCCATATGAGCTTTCAAAAAAAATGAAACTGGTTTTGGCACCTGCAAAATCACAAATAATATATTCACCACATTGAATAAGACAAAAGAAAATATCAGAAACTGTAGCCTTCTTCTGAAATTTATTAAAAAGCCAACCCACACATTTTTTATTAGTTCTACACATACTAAAACGCACTTGATAATGTAGAAAAAGACACAAGAGGAAACAAGAATGCATCAGGGTTCAAGTTATAACCATTTCCTTCACCAATTAACCACTTCATTCAAAAAAAGAGGTCCTGATGTTCCCTAGTGATAAAATTGATAATCCTAGTGAACCATTGATTTTGTGGAAGTTATTGGAAGTTAGAATTAGTTTTGTATTGCATATAGTACAAATAGCAAACTAAAATCTCAAGGATTCCAATTTTATAAGCAGCCACCTATCAGATATTTGACTATCAAAAACTACACTAAAATTTTTTAGCATGTTACTTAATGGAGATACATATGTACAATACAGAAAAAAAAAACAACCTACTAAACGATTTAAACCAGTTATGAGTATGTGTAACAAACTAAAAATTTCATTGAATTTATGAAACACATAAAACATAATTATAGAGAGGTAAAAAAAAGAAATGAATTCTTCTTCTCGTACTTTATCCCAAAAAGAGGGGACACGAATACTGATCTAGGACCCTTGTGATAGATAAATCAAATGAATTCACAAGAAAAATAATAAATCAAATGAATACACATGAAAAATTTACTCAGTCAAATAATATTTTTATTCATCAAGATAGGTTAGTAAGAGTAAGATAAGTAGTTTATTTATCAAGATAGGTGAGTGGTAAGATAATCACACAAATCAGAATCAGATTAAAATTTTAACTACAAGAAAAGGAAACAAAATACCAAACATCTTTTAATTTTGCAAATAATAAGAAAGGAACATATTCAAAAGGATAATAAGAAAGGAACTCGTCGAAAAAGAGTAAATCCCACTGAAAATACAGTTATCAAGTTCAATATATAAGATCCAAGTAGGAGCATCATCACCTTACAATATAAAATGAAAGCACATATTAATTACTAACAAAAGCTTTCTATTTGCAACCACCATCGTTAAAGAAATATGTGCCAAAACAAAGGAAACTGAAAAAGGTGCTCACCTGATACAGTGACAAAAGCCTTCCGGCCTCCACATGCGCTTCTGCAAGTTGGACTCTCCTTTTTAGACTCTCACCACATTTGTCGGCATGGCTAAGGTCTCTCAATCCAGTAGAGTACTCTTGGAAGGATGTGGCTTTATTGCAGCCCTCCAAATCCTGTGACATATTTAAATTAACAGTTTTATCATTTTCCTCAGCATATCCAAATGACCGGAAAGCACGTGTTCTATGCCTTGGACTTGAGCCTGCATTGGAAAATGATGATACTTCTGGCCATGTCAACAGTGACAAAATAGCTTCCATCATATTCCACTGGTCTGTAAGAGTACATGAATATATACAATGGAGTGCAACTTCAGCCGCTTCAACTTCATCATTAAAAAACCCATTCACTCTCATATCCTTGAAGCCTTCTTCAATAACCAGTAAGCATATCTCCAGATTGTTCTCCAAAGCAATCTCTTTCAACCACTGAACCAAAAAAGATTCAGATCGCTCCATGTTTTCAAAGCCAAATTGTTTTCTCATAAATGGAACAGCATTTTCTTTCAGTCGTGCTACAACTGTATCCCGTTTGACTCCCTTAAGAATCAATTTGAACTTCTCATACTGAGATAATTTTTCCCAAGTAACAAAACTCATGGTGAAACCTCCATCATCACTACATACATCAGAATAAACAAACTGGGAGAAAAACTTAAGATCGTCACCAAAATACTGCAACTCCAAAATGCCCTTATGGTAGGCAAGGTCAACAAGAGAAAGACAATTGTCTAATTGTCCACTCATGACATCAATATCCCGAACTCTGTTTTTATACCATATACAAAGTTCACTACTAGATGGCCAAACATAACCGACTGATAGCTTCAATATTATCTCAGTTTTTATGTCAATTTTACTCTCCTTTTCTAAAATTCCATCAAAGAGTGGAAATACATTCCCTGATTCAATCCAGTCTGGTTCTCGCAAAGTAAAGGAGCTTGGAGGAAATTTACCAGGCAGCAGCTGACTATAACTTTGTACAGAAATAGTTTCAGGAATGGAAGATAATATTTGTAAAATAAAAGGAGATAGGGAATATGGATGACGCTTAAACAAAAGGTTTAAAGCCCCAATTTTTCCACCCTCTGCAAGTCCGATGGCAGCATCATTCAGAGGCAAGACACGGAACTTAGTGTATTCTGGCACTGAAAACCTGCAATAATCAGAATTAAAAGCTAGATACAAGTAGCAGTTCAACAAAAAAAAGGAAAGATAAGAGTTGATGAATAATTCACACTCCTCTAAAAAGCCAATCCCTATTCAATACAGTAGAGTAACATGCGCACTGATCCCATATAAAATTATCTAAGATCATGAATTTTTACCAACAAAATTTTAATTAAGCGAATTCACAACCTAGTTAAGAATCCATAAAATCAACTCACGAAATATTAAAAAAAATGCTAATTAGTCAGCCATAACATTTTTATAAATATTTGAACACCATGTTTATTACTAATGTGGATCAGAAAAACGCATTAAATTAAGAATTAAGAATGCTAACATACCTGCCCATGTTTATGCCTATAAATGTCTCTAGCCTGTCCCTGCACTGCAATAATTGCAGCCTGGCTTTCAAAACCTCGCATAATTCACCACTACTCCCTTCATTTAACACTGAATGCTTGTATCGATCAGTTATACTCAAACCAAGAGTAATCAAAGACCTCATGGCATCTTCAGTATAACCAACTTTTTTTACACATTCCGTGAGTACAAAATCTTGATCTTCAATATTTGATAAATAACTTTCTATGGCGCCAACACTTACATCAGACAACAACCATTGGGATTTGAAAATCTCATCCGTGTTAAGACCATGGCGACGGGCAAAACTATGAGCATCCACAAATTGTTGTCTAGATATAAAAATGGCATACATTTCAGGCACAGATTTTTCCAACAAGGACGTCAGGCACCATTGCAGCGAACTCAGATCCTCTAAAGTACCCTGATTTTTAACCATAGTTGCCATGCTTTCACTAATCATGCTCCTTTGATCAGAAGATGCTGCACAGTCCAAAGCAAAAACATAGCCCGGACATTGTAAAACTCTTTCTAAAAGAAACATGCATCTTCTAGTCTGCATAAGTATAATACTCCCAGTTTCAATGTCCAAAATTGAAAGACTGCCATCTCTCTTTGAGAAAATAATACGGCGGTCGCACCACCATGTGAAATCAACCACATCAGCAAGACAACTTTCATTATCTGAGCTCAAGTTACCATCCCTATGCAAAAACAATTTATTACTGGCATCTACAATAAGGGATTTCAAATCACTTTTCCTGTTGAAAAGGTATACACTTCCTGCCATATCTAGAACCGCAATATAAACTCCTTGTGGTGAAATCACAACTTTCGGTGGCGATGTGAGGGGCAAATAATTTGTGGTAGGATGAAATATGCCTTGAAATCGAGGGCTGAGGGATAGAAATTGCAGACCATATTCTGCAGTTACATGCCATAGAGAAAGACAAAAAGAACCTGAAAATGATGAAAGAAGTCCCCCAATAAGGTCAAAGAAAATAAGTCAAACATGCTAGTTATTGTAACTTGTAGAACAAAATGTTGAAGGTAAAGTAAAATAAAATTTTCCCAATAGTAAACAGAACAAAAATTTAGTATGTGTCAAGGACCTCACCCTCACAGCCACCTACAACAACCAACAGGGAAAGATCAGGGTGGAAATTTAAACACAAGGCACTTTGCAAAAACTGCTTATTCTCCATTGCATGATCACCTAAAGCTGGCTCGGGATGTGCAGATGCACATGGATCCTGATCTATCATAACACGATAAAGAATTCCATCACCAGAAAGTATGTGGAAGCTGCATTAATTTAATCAGTAAGGGCTTAGATAAATAAAACGCCAATCCCGGTGTACAATAAGAATGGACCAACAAAAAAATTATATAAAAGACTCACAAAGATGAATCTTTCGAGGCAATTAAACCAATGGTTGGTGAAAAAATCTTCAGCTGTTTCAATGTTACATTCATAATATTCCTGCCGTCCGTTCCCAGCAAATAGATGGAACCCAAGCTATCAAGTATACCAAGTACACCACGTTCCTCCAACCAAACTCCATCCACAAAAGTGGAAAAATTATTGTCACCTAGCAGCATTAAATTCATTTCAGTATACAACGAATCTCCCATTTCCGCCACTTAACAAGAGACTGACAGCCCCAATCCATCAAACTATCAATGTAGTGTGCAACCAAACGACAGTCTCGTTCCTAGAAAAAGGGGGGAGGTGGGGGGGGGGTTGAAAATGCGATAATGTCTTCAATCTTGTTTCTGTTCCACTACCTCATTACGCAACATGGCTAGACTACATAAAATGTGTTCAAATGAAAAATCTGCGCAAAATTGGTCTTACAGCTAACCGGTTTAAGCATATGAGCACCATCATTTCTGTCCAATATTAATGTAACATTATTATTAAAAAAAACAAAAACAAAAACAAAGAGCGAGCGATGCCCTACTGGTGAAAAACCCGCAAGGATTGGCAAAGCCGTCGTCCTTCCGCAAGACGGTGACCTCGTTGCCGACGGCAACCGCAACGAAATCAGCACGAGGAGAAACAAACAGCGACAGGGGCCTCTTGAAAGACTTGGGCCGATTGTAAGAATCCCACTTCTCTTTCAACCGACGGTTAAGGCCGGCAAGAAGGGAGGGGAGGACCCCGGCGCCACCGCCCTTGTCGTGCCCCTAACAAACCACCAATTCAAGAACAATAGCGAATCCGAAAAGAGAGAATGCGGAGAGATGGGGTTGGAGGATCACCGACCTGCTGGGGGAGGGAGGAGAGAGGGCGGGTGGAGTGGATTCGGGAGTCGAAGAGGAGCTGGTCGGCCTCCATCACCATTCACCACCGCCAAGACAAGAA
>JAVDBV010006219.1:0-12703 GCA_032619315.1 Piper longum
CGAACGGTTCGGTCGCCGGTAGCATTTCCGGGTCGGTTCATGGGTGAGCCGAGTCGGGGTGTTACAAATAGAACATGTTCAACGAAAGCTACAATTTTTATAGTGAAGCAGTGCAATATTGTGATAGCAATGCACTTAAAAATATCTAACTTTTTATTTATATGCTCAAATGTGATGATTCAAACTCCTATAAACTCAAAACAAGAAGATATATATGTCAAAAATCATAAAAAAATTGCGAATACACACATAAACATGCAAATAGTAAGCAAAAACCACAAAATAAGGGCAAAGATTGACTTTTACATCCGAGGGAATCAAGGGAGGTCTCTTCGGGTTCCCTTTCCCCAAAACCTATGACCTTAGCTGGAAAGTCTAGGCTAGGAGGAGCCTAGGAGGGGATGAGAATGTCTAGGAGGAAGAGGGAAGCAATTTTGTGTTATGTTTGAGATGTATTTGTAACACCCAAAATCCAGCTCACTCGCGAACCGAACCAAAATGTTATGGGTCACCCGACTAAGTTGGTTCACCCGAACATAACCTTAAAAGATCTACTTTTGACGTCTTAAGATGGAAGATAAATTTTTTCATGCATGTATGAAATGCTCGGAACCTAGCATGATTCTATGTAAATGACATGACTCATGTAATACCACTCAAAACACACTAAGAATGAAAAAATCAATAAATCCTAAACCAAAATGGACAGAGTGTAACCTGTAAGTACAACAATGGGCACCCTGTCAAACAATAAAAAATAAACATATATATCAAAGCATGCACACAACATCTTCATTGAAGAGTACTATTCATTCTATGTTGAGTCTAGACTCAACTGCTAATTTACTTTTTGTTTACATGACTAAACTGGGTATTTACCCATCTATTCATTCTTATTCACATTTAAATTTCAAAACTAGGTCTTGACCTTCCAATTGTGTATATTCAATATCCAGCCATATTCACTAAAACATATATATTAACATGTCATCATTACAAATTTTGCTATTGGAGCAGATATCATATCACATCATATTATCATATTTTGCATTTTATCAAATCATTCTCAATATAATAACATTATAAACAAAGTAACTAAATAGTCAACCATTTGACATGTGTGTGCACATGAGACATTGCTGCTCCACTATCCAGGCTGGCACACCCATTTACTAATCATCACCTACATGTATAATAAAAACATGTAAGTAATGAGTGTTACTGGTCATAAATATAACTATATCAAACTCGCCATGAGAGCTAGCTCTCATATAAAGAAAAACATATTTCTAACTTTCGTGAACTCTCAACAGGGCATCTGCAAAGGAAGCCATTAGGAACTGCCTGATTTTCCTCATGCCTCTCACAATATTTTCTCATTTTTCTATCCCCCACTCAGGAATATTAGTAACTCCTAATCCCTCTCATGTCCTCCATATTTCTCCTGGCCTTGAGCACAAAAGTTGAGCACTCTCACATTGTCACCTTTAATACCTTTTAAACCAGATATCTGGACGAGCACTATACTAAATAGTACCCATTAACCTTCACATTTCTCTGAGTGTGAGGAAGTTCAAAACACGGAGTTATCAGGATCCCTTAGGAATGGAATGACCCACTCAACATTCCAGAGCCTGGTGTGATTAACAAGTGCACCCGTTCATGGTATGCGTGAGTCAGTTTTCACCATCTCTTGTCTCACTGTAAACTCGATAAAATTATATATATAAGCCTGAGAAGGGATTTATATCACAAGCCTAAAGACAACTTGCGGTAGATTTTATTTTCAAAATCAGACTTAAGAAATCTCATCCTCGAGGGTTATTAACCTGACAAATTATTTGACTAAATGGCCCAAGTTAACTGGGATCCGATAAAACACCACTTAAACCGTCCTGTAAACAATAATTCAAATCACAATAGAAGAAGTGATAAATAAGGGAGGAGTCATATACGAACATGGTAGAAGCCCCAAGCGAAGCCACGCACCTTGGTAGCGAGCTCCTACTCCGCACTTACACATCAAAAATAAATACTAACGCTCATTCTATCTATATGATGCATAAACACAATGAATAAAGATATATGATCACAAACATTCTAAGAAAAGAATGCAACAAAATAGGTGAAAATATAAAATCATAACTGTCACTGCATAACTCATGAATAACAAATAATTGTTTCATGAATTCTAAATTCATGCTCAATTCCTAATTCATGCTTATGTCTGGCTTCATTTTCATTCCTTGTTACTAGTTCATTAATAATCAACCATGTTAACTAAGTTTATATAGTAACACCCATCCCTCGGGTAGGTGTCACCCTAATTATTAGGAATACCTGCTAACACCAATTCATATTCAACACGTGCCACCAAGTTATTGAATAATTCCTAATGTATATAAATCACTCCCATTCACTTTCATTATATTTTTATCATCACAAATTGATCCACGATTCATAACATACCCATCATAACCATGATAATTAACTTCCAACCCGTTATACAATTTAACCACCCATCATGATCACCTCACAATTATCAACACGAATCAATTAACATTTACCCTAATAATGAGCATTTAGGGTTTCAAATTCCCCTACATCCACGACGTTATCAATTGTTTATCATCAACATGTTAAACTTATTCAATTTAATTTACATTTATAATTCCATCTCAATATCCACTAAAATATCGATCTTTATATTAATTCACATTCCATTATCATCAATTATGAAATGATATCAAACTAAATTATCTTAGATGTATACCTAATTGTTGACGGCAGCGACGACAGCAATGATAGTCATGGCTGCCATTGACGTAACTACAAATCGGCCAAGGAGGACATGGCAAAAGGTTAGGGCTAGATCATGTACCTCGGCCCTGAAGAAGGTATTTTGGCCGACGCAACGACTGACTGGCGAGGTGACTGCACCGAACAAGGTCGGTGAGGCAAGTGGGGGCTCGACTAAGGAAAAGGTAGGGAAAGAAGAAGGAGGATAGTGGAAAGGATGGTCGGTATGATGGGGGTGTCTCACCGGAGAGATATGGCCGGTGGCGAGGAAGACACCGGGCAGCTAGGGCACGACGACTCAGCTAGGAAAGGGAGATCCCTACTAGGGTTTACACTGAGCGACCAAACACATAAGTGATGAGGAGGGTGCATCGGAAAACTTGGGGAGAATGGGGAGGTGCCTATGAGGTTGCACTCCAAGAGGAGGATGTCGTCGGTTGGGGACAGTGGTCGAAGAGAACGGTCGGTGGTGACATGGCCGGTTGCCGATGACGGGGTGAATGGCGATGAGAGGAGGTGACGTGGTGCACAAGCTTGGGCAGAGAGAAGGCAAGCGATTGGGAGAGAATATAAAACAATGGCAGTTCATAATTAAAATTTAACTCGCTCCTGACTCGAGTCAATAATCATAAAATAAATATAAAAAACACAAAAGAAAATATAATAAATTACCATAAAATAAAATAATCGAGGCCTAACTCGAATGACATGATTTAAGCCTACTAACTTTAATTCTACGATCCACTATATAAAATATAAAAAAATAAATTTGCATACTATCATATATTTTGATAACTCATTTTTTATACTATGCTACTGACATTATCATCAAATTTCCAATAATGACATGTTGATATATATGGTTTAGTGAATATGGTTGGATATTGAATATGCACACTAGGAGGGCCAAGACCCAATTTTGAAATTTAAATGTGAATATGAATGAACAGATAGGTCAAGACCCAGTTCAGCCATGTAAATGAAATGTGAATTAGCAGTTGATTCTAGACTCAACTCGGCTAGCCTGAGCTTAACACGCGTGTTTAAAATCTGACTTGACTATAACCAATGGTAAAAGTGACCTGTTCACAAATATAAAACTCTGACTTAGATTACGGGTTTTAAAGTATTTGTGTTTAAAGGGCCATGCGAATTATGTTGGATTCTTACAATTTTGTTGGCTTGTTATGTGATGGAATTGTATGGATAAATATTATGCAATGTGAAATGAACTTGTTTACAAGTGGAAACCTTTGGATTATGCAAGTCTAATAGGGTTTTGCCAGTTTCTTTAAGCCTTGGTCTCAAAACATGTTGGGTAAAATATTGAGGTAAGATCCCTTTTAAAATGTGGAATTATGGTTGATGTGCAAGTCAATGTGGAATTATGGTTGATGTGCAAGTCTAACTTGATGTGCACAGTAGGTGAATTGTCTCCAACATATTATTTATAAGGTAAACTCTGTCGTATTTTATATAGAAATTTGAGTTTCCTTTATAAAAGGAATATTGTTTCTAATATAAGAGTTCCTTTTTTTGTTAAGCCTCAACCTTAGATATCATTGCAAGTATATCATTTATTGTGGTAGTGTTATTTGTTTTCTCTTATTTGAGTGCCTTTCCCCCCCCCCTCTTTCTTACCCCTTTTTAACTACTTCTAACGAATTTTTTATCTTTGATGACTCATTTTAAGTTCAAGGTACTTATCTACCTTGAATGTTAAATGGTGTTCTCATAATGCCTTAATTCAGTTCGGTAGGTGAATTGAATTGGAGTGTTACAAAACCTGCTTACAACCTCTATCAAAGGTTAAATAGTCCAAAATTTTTAACTAAAAACCTATATATCAAAGAAGCAAGGATGCATGTGTTATTTTTTATATGGCGATAGTCTTCACGATCCTAGCCACACATGATATACTACAAGGAGCGGCCAATCACAATATTTTACCCAAAGAACGAACACAAAAGCCATGAACCATTGAAACATAATGATCCACCGTTCTGAAGATATTAAAACTACAAATATTGAAGCCGAGTAGAGTGAAATGTTCTACCATTAAAACATACATTCAAATTACCACCACATTTTAAATTCTTCTTCCACCTGATATACGAAAGTTTCAGAACCAAACAATTACAAGTGCATAATTTTGATAGCCCGATGCCCTTCCTGGTACCAACCACATTGTAATATGATGTTTTTGCCCAAACTACATAATGATAATCTAAGTTCACTGAGAAAGTCGTGAGAGGAAGTCACATGTTATTGCATGATGGTTTACTTTGACTTCAACACAGCATATGAGCTATGGAGTTGTACCGCTCCAATAAAGTCCACAATGTTGTACAAATGATCTCAATTGAACTTATTTAATCAAACAAAGACTGATCAATACATAATTGAGGTATGCTCATTCTGATGCCTGAATAAATTAGTTTACACCAGAGTGGCATCTGAGGTAAAATTTGTGGGCGACGGTCAGTATTTTGCATCTGTAGCCCCATTAATTTGATCCGGCATCACCGGCTGCGTCATACTAGTGCCATTACCGGCTGCGTCATACTAGTGCCATTAATCTGTCTATTCATTCACAGAAACACAGTCAATAGAATGAAAACAAGAATGGATACCAATAGGCTGCAAATAAATGCTGAAGAGCTCACTGGAGAATGGGAATCACGGGACATTTCACCATTTGCTGAACTGGGAAGTGTATTCTGTGGTCTGTAGAAGAGTAAATGTACCATAGATCGGTCTATGGGGTTTGTATTAGTTTCTGCAACCACAACTCCGTCCAATCTGAAACAGTTCACTGTGTGACTATTAATTTGAAAACGAGGGCAGCCATTTACAAATTCCCAATGACTATAGAGTGGTAAATCCATGTGGAAATTAACTATCAAAATGATAGCACGAATAAGAAGCAGAGGAATCTAAATAAGTTTAATCTCTGAAAACAAAGGTACCCCTGCAAAAAACACAGATAGCATTGTCAAAGCAAAGAGAACTTAACTTGTTAGATTCCTCTGCAAATGGGCCTTCAACAAAGCCCACACCATTGTTGATTTTATGGTTTCCGTTGCAAAGATTATGTCTCTGCTCAGCACTCTTGGCCAAGCGGTACAAGCTGTCACGAATGCACAGCTTGGTCCTTGGATCCAGCTGAGAACAAAAAAAGCTCACAACTTATTAACAAAGTGTCACTTTTCATAACATCTACAGAAAGTTAATCACCATTAATATTCTTCATAGCACTTAATTTAATCATTTAAGTTGGACACATCCTAAACCATAGTAAAAGAGAAATTATGACACTGGTCGATCAGATGCTGCCCTTGCCTTTCCAGTGGCACATATGTCGAGCTAAATACTAGAAATACAGAAGCATATATCATGAACTAGACATAAATATGAGTTAAAAACCTTGTCAAGCTGAGGCTGGTGCATAATCTTATAACATTGACAAAAAGCCATGAAGAGCAAAAGAGCAAAGTTTTACCAGGTAGGCGTCCTGTTACAACATTCTTCCAGATGAAAGGAAACATATAAGATGAGTTTTGACATGGTCATCATCATATATTTCACTGATTTACTGGGCATGCATCATGTGATGATTGATGATAGAAAAACATCAAGTTAGTGATCATCTATTAGACTATGACTAATAACTAATGATACTCAGCTTGAACTATTGGAAAAAAAAAAACAAAAGTAGAAATCCAGCTTGCTTCTACATGGAGCTGGCACAATATTACTTACAACGTAAAATCATAAAATTTTCATGCTCATCAAGCAAAATGCACATCATCAAAGGATTCACTTAAGAGTGGATGCCTGTTGGAGTCACCAAAGAAAAAACAAGCCACTTTAGGCGAAAAGGCATAAAGCAAAGTATTATACATTCATAAAAATGCTAAGAACCTGCGAAGAATTTGTAGGATAAAGTTCTATATTTGTAAATGTCAGAGAATTTGTAGGATAGAGTTCGATATTGTTTGTGCAAAACACACACTTCGTAAGTAAAATGATGTTTGAACCTGTTTTATTTGGTGACAAAAACAAAAACCAGCCATTTACAGCCTACCGATGCACAAGATTGTTAAGGGCACCATGCATCCAATGTAACAAGGGCTGCTATCCAGTATTATCAGGTTAAGCTTATGCCAACTTGAGTCCAGTACAGCCTGTATTCTAGCCGGTCAAATTTTTTTGCTGTAGTCAGGTACAAGGAGCCAGATAGATGCAGCTTAGTTTTCTAGCATTTTTTTCTTTTTAAAAAAAGAGGTTCTCAGTATTAGATTGCCATGGGGGTTACATCTTTTCTTCTTCTTCTAAAGATACATAATAGAAAAAAAAATATTAATTTCTTTTCTCATCCACCTACACCCCTTTTTGCCTTTTTTTTAAAAAAAACTCATCAAAATAACCGGTGCTATAACTCGTAGACCATATCATGGCCCAAACAAAAAACAACCAAGTATTTAAATAAAGCCTAAACACTAAAACCGAATATAAGACTAAATTAAATTTCTAGAAATAATTAATAGAAGGAGAGCAATGCATTTGAGCCAGTCATGACAAGCCATTGAGAAACTCATATTTGAAAAATCAAGCAAGGTTCTCATATGCAAGTCAATCTTTTTTAAAAAAGAAAAAAAAAACGAATTCAAGTCAATCTATACCGATCAACAGTAGTCTAGCTGTGAGTTGTCACAACATGTTAGTCGAACATGTGATCTAATCTAAGGACACATAAATTGTGATTTCCGCATTTATACCAATGACATGAAAAACATATACATACAAGATGTGATTTGTTAAATTAGATGCCCCTTCCTCATACACCTCAATAAAGAAGGGGAAAATAAAATGATGTTCAAATGCCTTGTCTGCATAAGATTTTTGAAATTATTCAATAGGCATCACGAGATAATTTTGAAATACTAAGTAATTTTCTGTTGCAAAGTTGGTAACGAAAATATTAGTTTTCTTCAACATGAAGTATGAAAAATTATGCATAAACAACTGAACACACACACACACACACACTCACACACACAAATAATGCACCCTAATAAACATGATGAACAAATAGCATACCTGCTCCATGACATCTTGAAGCTCACGAAAATTAATTGCTTCAGTGACACTGTTAGATAGCACAGAGCTCATGCAAGACCCTTGTCTGATTGAAAAGTCTGGATCTATATCTGCTTCTTCAGCATAACAGTTACTAAATGTATATTGACCACAATTGAACCCATCCGTCTTTTCAGCCTGTAGTTGTTTATGTTGTAAATTTTCTATCTTTTCCTCCAGCGTTGTAGTTGAAATGTTCAAAAGAGAGCTGGACTCTGATGCCATAGTATTAACATTGTTGGCAATCTTGGTCTTGGGTGAGCAAGTATTTTGCGCATGAGGGAAATGATGTAGAGCATAGTCGTTGCAAGAATCATGAGGGGTTAGGTTGCAGGTGGCAGCTGACTCCCAGATTTGAATATGAGAAGGAATACTTTCTGAAGGAGAAGCTAATAACTTCAACTTTTCGGCTTCCTTCCCTTCAGTGAGTTCAGGCTCCCTTGAATCATTTAGAAACTTTAAACATCCATCCCTCATCCTAGACTGGATTTGGCTGCTTGGTAGTTCAATTTGCTCATTCACCTGCAAATAGATGTAGGTCTTATTTAGTACATAAATGAAAAATATCCACCGAACAGTGGTGCTTAATTTGAAAAATAACGGATCTATGATTCTTCTCATAGCTTTTTATTAGGCTGCATAGAATGTTGAATGACCCAAACAACATTTGGTGAAGAGGGGACCAAGGTTTATAATATCCAATTTCAATTTCATTTCGTAAATCCAGTTAGCCAGAGACATTAGAGATACACCCGCAATTTTCAGAAAAATTGTGATGCTTGCAATATATTATTATAAGATAAGGGTGATAATTCTATATCTTTTGAATGCATAAACATGAGTTTGAACCCCAAACAACATAGTTCTATGAACAACAATACGTATTAAACTAACATAATTGCTAGCTTACCTAGTTAATATAAATTAATCAATATTAAAAAGCTATTAATAACCCACTAAGTAAGATATTTATTTAAAAAATCTACTAAACACATTAAAGGTTAACACACAAAGCATTTAATAAGTTTATATAATTAATTTAAAATCTTAAAATTAATAAGCTAATAAATAATTAAGATGGTAATTGAAGTTGTAAATAAAGTAAATGGGTGCAAATATGGTGGACCCAGGCTATTGGATTAATGTAATCAAACAACTAATTTGGTTCAAATAAAACAAACTACAAAAAAAGTATAGATGGGTTAATGGGTTTAAACCTCAATTTTATATGATAATTCAAATATCGCCGAAATCCGTCGAAAGTAAAATAGTCAAAATCAATCACCGACAAGTTGAAAAACCTGTCATCCGTAAATATCCAGCCGATATACGGCCAAAATGGCAAACCTATGGTTGAGACATAAAATTACCTTCAGCTTGGAATTATGTGTTGGCATGTCATTACCATTGTCTATTTGCAACAGAGGTGATAGTTTAAATTCATTCCAATCTTTAGCAGTATTTTCCTAGAAACAAAGAAAATGAATTCTTTCATTGCTTGACAATAAATCCGACCATGATAATTTACTAAATAGAATATATAGGAAATTCAATAATATCAAATAGATTGCAGGCTATGGTTTTCTACTTCCTTCTCCTGTCTGTTTTGTAACATTTCACCTAAGAGATAATTGATACTTTGAATAGAAAGTACTCGCATCATTAAAGTTTGAAGGATACTTGTGGAATTGTAAAAAGACAAGAATATGTTCTACTGCTTAGCATGGGAATTATAGGCTTATTATCTTAGCTAAAAAATAGCTCATTCATATAAAAATGCACTATGATACCGCTTCAAAAGCCATGCTCTGATACACCTAACTATTTGTGCACGTGTTTCTGACAAGTGTGATTGTTTGAAGTTAGTTTCTGTTTTCATTACACATAAATTGAATTGGAATTTGATTTTGTTTAGCTGATATTTATTTCTATAAAATCTACTAACCCCTAAGCACTTAGGAAACTTAATTCTAAAGCTGACCTGTTTTGCGGGTTCAGATTCCTCTTTCTCTTCATTCTCACTATCGAACCAATTAGAGCAAAACAAGATACCCATGTTTGAAGAGTCATTGACATCCAAAACCCAGCAATTTAGAATGTCACATGCGTATTTGTTGTCATATTCATCGTTAAAAGTGGATTCCCCTCGCACATTCCATGTCACACTCATATTTTTTGCTTGTTCTTCCAACTTACAAGCATTTTCCCCAGAATCATTTGCATTCATGAGAGGAGAAAACCACGATGTTGCCTCAGCAGATGAATAACTTTGCCCAAATGTAGAATCACAACTCCTGCAGTAAAAAGAACAATGGCAAAAATAAATTCGGTTAAGCTTATAATTGGAGAGTACATAAAGCAACTAGTCGTCAATTATTTTTACTATTGTAAACTTCAAAATAGTAGGTACAATTTTGCATTTTATTAATTTTAATTTGCAGTTGAGGGCAATTATATCAAGCATGATACCTTTGCACTATCAGACAAATAGTTTGTCACAAATTACAGGGCTTTCCCATATCTATGTTCGTAAGTGGAGAAAGTACAAATAGAACTGGAAGTTTATCTTTATTGCACGTAGGGGTGAGTTGGACTGACGCATCACAGATACCTTACACCTGGATATGTACACAACATGCCATAAACTTCCATCTTGTTGTCAATTTATACTTGACTCTGCTCTCTATACATTCCCTTAGGGTATTTTAATCCAATCACCCTATCTACAATAAATGGACTTCCAATCTTCTTCTCCTTTTAACATAACAAGCTCTATATGGAGAACCACAATCATTGTTGCACCTTTAGTTATTAAGGTGGACACTGGCTAAATCCCAAAAGTATGTTTACCTACACATAAGCAGGCACATTGAAATACAATAGACTAATCGAACATTCAGAAAATTTTTTACAATGATGCAAAAGTAGTTTCAATTCCATTAAACAACTTAAGGAGCAGCATACCTGAACATTTGGTCAACGTCCTCAAAGTTGCCAATTTCAGGCCATCCATTATCTAGACGATCAATACAATCTCTGCCTTCTCGCTTTGGGAACAACTTGAACTCATTGTCAGGTGTAGAAATATCAGGAAGCGGGAGATGGGACAACCCCTTATCATCAGCACTGAATTCATTTTGAACAGACTCCGAGTATCCAGTCTCATAGCCATTATCAGAATGATTAACACTGTTTAGAGGTAAAGCAGTATCCCCATCAACACACTCGGTGTCACCAAACTCTTGATCCAGGCGCCATGAATCCCCGTCCAACATATGAGTGCACTCTTGCTTTTAAGCTGAAAACTGTTGCGCCAGTTGCCTCAACTAAACCATTATCACTACAAACAATGACATCTGTACCCTGTACAAAAGGGTCTTCTTCATCACAGTGGTTTTTTGCGATCGACTAAGTTGATTGCTAGAAGCAAGTGGAACTAGATGATCACTGCAGTCGCTAAATTCCTTCCATAAGTCAAGCTGTGAAACCAATTGACAGAAACTAGTGACAAATGGGACAAATGGACCTCATGAAATCTGAAAATGTAAGATGAACTACTGCCACTAAGACAAATATAATACAGCTGTGCGTAAATTACAAGCATGAATTGATTCTTTCTAATTATTTACAAAAACAATGCAAATTAAATTATATCCAAGAACACGGACTCAATGTGTCTCAGACAATCAATATTTGAAACGGAAAATATGTTATCTTTTCATAACTTGGGCCAAAGTCAACTATTATACAATGGAGGCTTTAATCAAACATATTAAGCAACACAAATAAAGTGAAGAAAGCTTCAGCATTGCATAAAATTTCTCATCCTAACCAATAGCTCCTTTACGCCAATTGAGTGGCATACATGTTGGAATCAGATTCTCGTGGATAATCTTTGCAGGCCCCATCAAGGGTTGCCACACTCCTTCAAAGGCTTGCTGCATTTATTGTGAAGGATTCTATTTCTTTGGCTGACAGTTGCATCCTCCCTCAACAGGTTGCAACACCCCCTCAAAGGAGGGCACATTCCCTTCTCATATACCTCTAGTCATCATAGAGATATGAGTTCACCATAAAGAGGATTAGTGGGATTGAGAAAATGGTGATGATCGCCTGTCACATTTATGCACAACCTACCTCTTCATGTCATCGAGAATCATACATTGGACACAAGCATAGCTCTCAAAGTACTCACCACTTCTCTCTTCATGTCATAGGGAGTCAATGAGTGGACACATACATTGGTCTTAAGTAGCTGCTGTTAGAAGGCTTGACATGAAACAATCATTTGATTGACTCCTAGTTATTTGGTCATTGTAATTATGTTCCTTATTGTGATAATAGTATTGGAGCATGCTAAAAAGGAGGAAGACATTAGCACCTTGGCACAGAAGGGCAACCAAAAGTCTAATGATGACTTCAAGTCAAGTCCCCTATCAACAACTATTAGAAATCAACGCATTTGCCAAAAGTATTTATTGTATGCTTAAAGTATAGTTGTAAATAAAAAAAAAATTAGCTAAAAATCTCCAATTACATTCTATTTTAATTAATATATAAAACTAATGACACAATGCAATAGAGACATGTAAAAAACATATAAACTAATAATGATACAATATAATATAAATTTACATAACAAATAATTAACAAATATCATCTAATCATTCTATTGATAAATTGTACACAAGCAAAAATAACTACATAATAACAACTTTAAAAATACATTAAAAAAATAAAAACTACATCCCCCCCCCCCCCC
>JAVDBV010006221.1:0-10261 GCA_032619315.1 Piper longum
GTCGACAAGTGTCCATCTCCACCGTCTTGATCGTGGGTTCCCGCCGGCAGTCCATGGAAGCCCTCCCTTTCATTTCATGGCTTCGGTTGGTCATCATCCACTGTTGCAGCCATTTGGTGTGAGCTTCCATCTCTTGGTCTTCTTCCATTGTTTTCATTATATTGTTCTTCCCCGCCTTCCACATCTAACAAAGCTCATAATATCACAGAATTGGTTCATTTTTGAATCTGTGGGAAAATAGCGTGTATAGAATGATGATGACTTACATGTTGTGAAAAGGCGTAGGCGAGGGCCTTCTCCCTTTTCTCGGCGGCTTCCTTCCTGCTCTGCAGCATGGCCTGGATTTCGTCCAGAGTGTGGTGGCGTTCATCCCAGTCTCCGGCGATGCTGCTTCCTTCTCTCGAGTGCGACTGATCCTGTTGCCAATGTAAACCATTAACCATTAACACTATCATATAGTGTGTGTTGGTGAAATCAAATTAGAGAGTAAATATGTCTACGTAGGGTTGAATCATTCATCACAGAATGGTGTGTCAATTTCTCAAGCTGGTCTTTGTAAAATGTTTTTGTGGATAACTTGTAAACAACACAAAGTTTTTTCTAATCATTAGTGATTTGGATGAGATAAATCAGAGTTGGAATGATATGGGAAGAAGATGGGAGGGTTTTCTTACAACTGATTTCCTTTCGGCAATTTCATGGAGATACTTTGATTGCCACAGACTTGTGGTGACACTCAGAGAGGACTTGGTGCTCCCTTCGTGGGAGAGCCTCATGCGCTGGTCTCTCACCCTCGCCTGCACTCGAACCAGAGCTTGCATGCATCTCAACGTCATCTTCGCCTGCTTCCGGACGTTATGCCCCCTCACCAGAGCTTGCAGCTTCACCAGACCCTTGAGCGCCCGAAGTGCTCTCCTCGCCTTGCGCCAATACAACACAAAACAGTTGATGAGACAATCACCATCCTCTTCCTCCCAAATTAGTATATGTGAGTAAGGTGGAAGAAACAGAGGGTCACAATCCATGTTTGTGTTATTACCAGGTAACCTCGAAAAGCTGTCTGGATGACAATGGCTGCGCGGTGCTCCCTAAAAAAGTTGGTTGGGCGGGTGAGCCTTACAACCTCCGCTGCTGCCTGCGCAGTCGCCACCGCCGCCTCTGCCGCCGCCGCAGTAGCCACAGCGACGGCTATGGCGTGGTGTTGTTCAGGCGTCACTCCTGCCGAAGCTCTTACGGTCTTCTGGTCACTCTGTTGGGTGGTCTCTCCCTGGGAAGCTTTCCGGAATAGCCATTTCCTTCTCTCCTTCTTCTGCAATTGTGTCATACAGTTTTTTAGAAATCCATTCTCTATAAAAGATAACATGGAGAAGAACTAGAAGACAAGTAACAAAGATGGAGGTGACTGCTTGCCTTCTCTTCATCCTCCGTTTCCTGATCGTCTCTCCTCTTCTTGCTTCTACTTTCTGCATCCTTCGTCGGAGACCTGAATGCCCTTTTGACAGCGCTCAACCAGGAACTTCCCCCTTTCTTTCCCATCAGAAGAAGCTTGGCCGCATTTACATCAATAGCAACATGGAAGAGCTCAATGCCGGGACGAATTTGAAGTGAATAGGGGCAGACTTCAGAGTCTAGAACAGGAGAGGGGGGAGCATGGCAGCAGTGAAGTAACTGTCTCTCCGTCCTTTCCTTGTCGGGCAAAGTTGAACTCCATTCCTCCCTCCTCGTATTAGCACAAATCTTGACTGCTTAATTGAGCTTAGCTAAGCTAGCAAAAACATGAAGAGACCTTAGCTAAACTCCTTTTTGTGGGAATTTGGTGGGAAATGGGAGGCCTCTGACTCCCACCCAAAAAACATTAAAATCTGCAGTGTAGCAGCAGCTAGCAGCGCCAGAGTGAAAAGAAGAGCATCTCGAGAACGTCGAAAGGAGAGCTTAGTCGAGCTGGCTTCACGTTGCTGCTTCAGAAAAAAAAAAACTACTCTAAACTCGGTCTCCTCCTCCTCCTCTCTTATATTTAATGTCAGCGATAGTGTAGTACTCCATTTTCATTATTCCCGGCTAGCTTTTGGATCGAGTCTGGAGTCTTGGCAGGCTTTGTGCATTCAATCTCCTCCACCTAAAAAACAGCCGTTGGGAGGATCATGTAGTGTCGGAGCATGTTCTCTGCTTTTAGTAGAAGATTAAGATTAGAAAAAAGAAATTTCATTAATCTCCTGTTCTTGGGTTTAATATGTAGTTTTTAAAATCAGGCTGCTCAACACAGTATAACCGGTCAGGCTTCTTTTTAGTTTTCACTACTGCAAGAACCGGCTTACCCGTCCGGTCCAATGTTGGGCCGGACTAAATAAGTGGCTGGGTCTTTGGTATTGCCTGGGCAAGTGTTCCCGGACCGGGGTTGGCTATTTTACTTTTTTTTTTGTCGCCCAGGATGGATGCCGGAGTTATGCTTGCAAATCAATATAAATATCTAATATTTTTTGTAACTAATCCATATCTCGGTAATTTTTACAAACAACTTGAAACCTTTTAATCTGTTGCAAAAAATTACCCAAATCAAAGACCCAAGAAAAATACTATATATTTTTCTCTCATTAATAAGTTACTAAAATAACTACTTCGCGGTGGTTATCTTTAATTATATTACTAATAAATATATTTAGATAATAATATTTAAACTATATGTGGTGACCACCACATAAACTTGAATAAAAATTCAACAATGCTTCGATGGTGGTACCATAAAAAAAAAAAATTTGTAAATCTCGTTTTACCATAATAAAAGCTGGTGCTCCAATGGTAACTGGTTTATAAGTAGTTGGTTGATTTAACCTCTTAACTACCGTTTCAAATAAAATAGTTAATTATCTTTTTAACAGATTAAAAAAATGGCAAAATAGTAAATTTAATTGCACCTTTTAGTTATTAACCGTTTTATTTAATTTTAAAAATAAAAATATAAGTAAATTGATCAATAAGAATAAAAAGTAATATTGCTATTATATTTAATTAAATTTTTATATTATTATATCTATTTAATAGTTAATTTAACATAAATATACATTATAAGTGATGCCAAATTTATGATTATAATAAGGATTTTGTGATGATAAGACTTATTTAGTTTAAATCAAAATTTATCAATAGTTAACTATTTACTGTGAGTCGAACCTCAATAAATAGATATAGATGGCCAAAAAAATAGTAAATAAAATAATAATAATTAATTGTTAAAAATTAATAAATAATAATAGTAAATGCCTTCGGTTGTAATGTAATCGTACTAATTGTATCAAGATGAAGATATTAGGTCATATTCCTCTCATTTCAAGCCCTCCCCTATACTTACTATCTTTATCTTTTTTATATTCATGTCATTTTTCAATAATTCCCCAGGTAATTTATTTATCAACTAACTTTTATAAAATTTTGATTTAATTATATTTAATTAGAAAAACAATATGTTTTGTATTGTGTTGATAAGGGAGGATGCAAAATAAAAATAGGGGACCTTAATATCAGGTACACAGCTAACATGAAAATATCATTAGCTTTTAAATATAGGCATTCATTCAAATCACAAAGGTGTACTTTTTTTTTATATAGAAAAAGCTACTTTCAACATGGAACTATCCTTGTAAGCATGTCTGAAAAATAATAAGTCGTGAATAAATTACTATCAAGAATTTTAAAATGTATGATTACCTTTTTACTATGAGATGATAATAAGTATTAAAAGGAAATGATATATTTTGCTAAAATCCCCACCAATTTTATACAATGCACATAGACTTATAAAAATTCTATTGGTAAATATTTTATTTCATATATTATTAATTTAGTATAATCTTTTAAACTCGGCCCACTGTGGTTCGACCCGATTGAATTGATTATGCGGAATGCCCCCTAAATATTTAGACCGGTTTCCAGTACATAATTTTAAATTACGACTTTGCCACTCTCTACCCACCACACCTCTCCGGCCGTTAAAGAGCTTGAGACAGAGCTTTAATGGTGGCCTCCCGATCCTCTCCATATAAAGTTTACTGGCACGGAAAGGCTCCAAGTTTTTTAGTGCAGACAATGTGGCATGCTGTAACGTGCAGGCATTAGAATACTACTCTCCAGTGCATTGCATTCACTCATTGAAGAGTGTGGGGTGAGTGTGGTGGGGCTTCCTTTCCAACAAGCACTCCTTAGATTTTGCGCCATTTGCCGGTTCGGCTGAATAATGGAGTCATATCATCTGTTCTATGATTCTATCTCAATTATGCTACAAATTGTGGTGACTTGACACCAGAAAGTTGGTGCAAAAGACCATATTTATAAAAGTGGCCGATAGCTTCATTTTTTTTATGGAGTGTTAATGATGGGATCAATATGGAGGTGACCCTAGTTCACATAATATATTCTAATGACGGTTTTTGAGAATTGACCATCGGCTCTGTTTGGACTATGAAATAAATAGAATAGAAGGGAATGTAGTCACAGCTCTATCCGTAGTTGAAAAAATGTGAATTAGTCTCCGAATTGGTTTAAGAGATATACAGTAAATTAGATTGACTTATTAAAAATTGAACAAAAATCAATTCACTAAAATTAGTCTTATATAATAAATATTTATACACATATATATAATACTAAATATATCAAACACATATACAAATTACTAATAATTTGGCAACACCAAACATTAATAATTAGATGTTATACTTTCCATAACATCGTAAATTTCAATAGATGCACAATACAAATATCAAAACAAAAATCTAGACTTGGAGAAGGGGAAGAAAGGGATGATTGGTGATGATCGTGATAAGAGATTAAGGAGGGGATGCTTGCTAGGTCGCAGGGTTGGGTTGTTGGCAATGCTTAGAGGGAAGTGGCAGTGGGTGGTGGTGATGGCCAGACTTTGGTTCATTTCGGCGGTGATTAGAGTTCTTTAGAGGTGGTTGGCAGCAGCGGTTTGGACATTGGAGGGATATGGTGGTGGGTGGTGGTGATGGCTGGACTTTGGTTGACTCCAATGGTAGTCAAAGTGCTCCAAAGGTTGTCGAGGCAGGGTGGTCGGCGACAGCTTGGAGGGATGCAATGATAATGATTGACAGTGATGGGAGGAGGCCGATAGGGTTTTTGAGTTTTCATGAATAAATGTAACTTATGTAAAGAAAAGACCAAACCGACCGATTTTATCTGTTGCCCACTCGATGAAAAAATTGGCTTGAATCGGCCAATCATTAACTATTTTTCCAACTAAACGAGTCTACCTTTTTTAACCAGATTTATCACTTATATATACAAAATCTACCGATTCTGAATAAAATCGGCCAATTTATGCACTCATGGCTCTATCAAAACGAGTAATTTAAAGCTTTTGACCAAGCAGATCGCATCGTAATTTGCTGGATTTCAACTGGCGGATTTGGATTGAGTTTGGTGCCCAGATTCCCTTTCTTTGTTATGATGATTCTCATCTAACAAAAAAAAAACACATTTCTAATGCATCCCGGTTCACATATTTGTTATTTATATGAAAGTAGATCTCTTCAAATGTTCGAGAAGGCCAATGTAGGACAGAGTTAGAAGAGTCAAAAGCAACTTCTTGGCATTTTGACGTAGATTAAATGATCTTAATGAATGGCTAGATCCCCTCTTAACTGATCATAAAAATATCCATAATATTTGATTGTATTCCATCCCTTAGTCGTGTGTGGTATTGTGTGAACCATTTGATTTGCGCATGTGGACTGACTAACCACAAGATGTGGCATAATAAAATGGGGCTGCATTTGAGTAAGATTGTAATTTGTATGAAGCTATGTGTGGTGCATTTGTGAGAGTGAATGTAGGTGAGTGTGAGTGAGTGTGTGTGTGAGAGAGAGAGTGAGAGTGAGAGAGAGAGAAAAGAGCGAGTTAGGAAGAATCGGCGCAAGGTGGGACATTATTATTATGTAATGTGAGAGGAAGGATGGGGCCTAATTGTACAAATAATCGATGTGAGCATTATATGTACGAGGGGAATGGTCTTTTAGTGCTCTACGAGTGGGCTTAGTTGGGTTTCAATTATAATCTTGCTTATGAGCTGGATTTGGACGTGGGCTTGGATAATTTGAGAATTGGGTTTGAAAAAATGAGTTTAGATTTTGAGTAAGTCCAAAGCAAGTAAATAGTTTTATGTTATGGGTAATT
Organism: Piper longum; assembly: GCA_032619315.1. NCBI lineage: Eukaryota > Viridiplantae > Streptophyta > Magnoliopsida > Piperales > Piperaceae > Piper > Piper longum. The sequence goes on from JAVDBV010006221.1 coordinate 6,187, forward strand.
AAGGTAATATATAATTCTGGGGCAACAATTAACTTGTCCAGCCAATCACAGTTTTCTTGTCTTTTTTTTAAAAGGGTGATAAAAGTATTCTTTGTATTTTTATTGCATCGACTGTTATCTTCCAACATTTAAGTCGTGATTAAGGGTGCATTTAATTGACATGAAAATAGCGTAAATTAAAAAAATTTATATAAAATAGAAATACAATGAAATAAATGACTAAAAAAATTTAAAAATTTTACTTATATATTTAAATAGTATAAAAATCAGATGAAAATGAAATATTCTTTTTCATGTGTGCGTGCAAGAACCTTCAATAATTTCCCTTAATTTTTTTATTTTTTTGTAAGAAAATTTTTCTTTTTATAATTTTTTTTAGATTTACTTTAACTAAAATTGAAAATATTTTTAACTAAATTTCAAGATTTTCAAATACAAAAAGATTGTAACTTCTATATTTTAAATTTCTTTCATACAATTTTAAGACAACCAAAAACACCCTAAATGAAAACAAAAAATGACCATAAGTAGAATTTGTCATTCTAAAAGTCTAGTTAAATGGGCTGATGCTTGTGACTTAAAATTGCTAGAAGTAAACTATGATTATTCATGGTTCTTCTCAGAAAAAATTATATATGATTATATTGAGAAAGAAACAGTTATTTTTAATAACTTGAACATCATGAATTGCAATGATGAAAATAATTAATCTATATATATTATATTCATTGTGTAATTTGAATTTAAGTGTGCTTTTCGAGTCTCTGATCAATTGCATGCGGTAAATAATTCTCTAAAGGCCGTTTAGTGTAAAAGATATGAAAATTTTAAAATAGCCAATCTTATTAAATTATTTATATTTAAAATATATTTTATAAAATGTAATATTAAGTTAATTATTTTGTTTACAAATTAAATATGTTTAACTTACATAGCCCACCTATGAGATTACAAAATAATCATGATTACCTTTGATGACTTAGCCATGGGCTCTTGAATGACCAAAAAAATATTTCCTTCTTTTTCTTATCTCGATAGATAAAAAAAATAAAATATTTTTTACTCGTTGGATAGCATATGGGTGAGCCATAAGGTAATTATAATGAATTTGGATATAAAACATATTGTAAAAATATTAATTTTTTAAAATATAGTATATATACTAATTTTAGCAAGTTGATCATTCAAAATTTCCATATTATTTGTATTTCTTTCGTGCTTACCAAACAAATTAAAAGTAAAGATAATTAATTTTAGTTTCTCCTAGTACTTTAACACTATAAATCATGCAACAACCTAACTTTCATACTTAGTTTATCTTAAATTTTGTGTTATGACAAGATTCAACAAGAAACCAAACTCTTGCAATATTGATTTTAAAGAGAAAATGTAATTAGTTTCAAGATAGTATCTTTTGATATAATAACTGTAGTATAAAAACTTTGAAACTCAGACTTAACTTGGTATGTGATGGAATAGAGTTGATTCGAAGTCGACTACCAAATGGGTCAAAGTCATTTATAGTAATTTTTTTATTATGTAAATAAATAATTATATATAATTAGTACAAATTACTTTTTTAATACTTAAAATTGATAAATATATGATTTATATTATTTAAAAATATTGATTTAACTAATTTATAAAAAAATAATATACTTTAATAATTTTTATGATTTGACTCTAAAAAGTCAATTGTAAAATTAATCAATGTTGAAGTTTGACTCAAAGTCAATTATGAAAATTGTAAAAGTATAATCATAACTTGATTACGGAGATGAAGTGACGATCAAAGCTCTAGTTAAATTATATTCGTCGACTTAAAAATTGATCAATTTTCTATGCAAAGTTGCAAACAAGCGAGAGGAAATCCTGGGCGTAGTCTAGGCATGTCTGAAGCAACTAAGACAGATGCACCTCCTATTCTGGTGCATGCACTTACTTCTAGCTTTTTCTTACAGAGCCCGTCTCTTGTAGCTAGCTTTGCAAGTAAGCTTAGAACGAGGCCATAAGTCAGAGATGGTAATTAAGTTGCTTAGTTTCACAGGAAACATATGGGAAAGTTAAATACATGTGTAAGAAGGATCCCGAACTCAACATTAGAATGCACACAGCAATATTCCTACTTCTCTCCCAGGCGCAAGCAACACTCACGAGCCGACCTTTCGGCAACCCATGGTCCAGTTGCACCCTCTATAATATATAATCGTCTGTTCATTGAATCAAATCTTGCAAGCTTACTTTGTTGGCATATTACTTTACTGATTATGTTTACTTTTCTGAAAGCAAGCGCCTTCTTTAAAGATCGAACAAGCTTGAATCATACAAAACTTGACTTGAATAATTCCTGCCCCCATTACGTTTATTTTTGTTGGCAGTTTTATGATGAACGCAACGAAAGAATGATCTAAGATAGAGCTGTGAGCCACTTGACCTCTTCTACCTTTTCATGAAAAGACCTCTCCAAGCGAGGGCGGCATGCTTCTCTAGTGCGTTGTAAGTTGGCCCCTTCAATTTCATCATCAAATCTTGGTTGTTCCAGGGAAAGAGCTTGGTCTTTTCTTGTTCCAAGATATTTCCCGATGTAGCTGGTTGTGCCCAAAGTATTTGCTTGCCAGTAAATTCTGATTGTATTTAACTTCAATCCTTTTATCATATGTACGCTTCATCAAACAATGTCACGAAGTAGCCAATGGCTACTTTAATACTTTTATTTACTTGTGGATGGACTACGTCATTGACTTCGTTATTTCTGGCTCCAAGTCAAGGACCTACCAATGTCCAATGAGAACACACCAGCCCACTTCGGTTGAAGTGGAAATTTCCTGACTAAAGAAGTTAGAAAGAAGCTTTACCATAATCCCCTAGTATTGATGCTAACACTCTAGTGGACGGTCCAACATTTGTCCTGATTAGTGCGCATGAGCAGAGTGATTAGCATCTAGTAACATATTAATAGAGTTAGCATACAGTCGGGATATAAACCAACCCATTGGAAGTTAAAGGGGCCCTCTATTATCAGATACCCCAAACCTTCGCATTCACATTAGATTTTAGCAGTGTAGATAATGAACAAGGCTTACGCTGTTACCCACTGTCCACTTCCCCCCACAACTCATTTTGTGCCAAAGTTGACGGAGCCAACTATAAGAATAAGACCCCACCCACCATCACTACTTTCCTATTGATCAAACCAAAACTGTTGTGTTGCTGCTTGTTATATATTTAGATTATTAACTACCTTAAACCTATTTTTGTCTCAACATCTAAACAAAAATGTTTGCATGTGGAGCACGTAAGGTGAAAGCGCCGGAGTCTAATCAAAACCTACTTCAACAAACTAAATTCCCATTGCATCAAACTATACTAACCTAAACTTATAAGCTCGACCTAAACCTCTTGCTCTACTCCAAAAACGTGAAGGTAACCGAATTTGGATATTTGGTTGTAACAAAATATATTGGATATTAGCTAGCAGTACTAATTTGTTACTCCCAAGTCCTTGTCTTGTATACCAAAAGCACAGGGCCAGAAAATTAGACTGCGTGTGATTGACGTCCACTTGACATCACCAAGGTGACTTACATGGATAGGGCTCCCTTCTTTTCTTTATTGCTTCATTTTTGCTCTCCCCACTAGCATGGCTTTTGCAACAGGAAAAGTGTTTTCTGGCATTCCACACTAGTAAAAATGACATCCATTTTCTGAAGCATTACTTAATTGCCACCCATTGTGTTGCCTTACCTCCCCTGCCTGCCCACTTCCTACTTCCATAAAAACCTCTCCATCTTCCCTCCTAGCTCCATCCCCATCACCTCTTCCTTGCACATTTAATCTCCCTTCTCCCTGCAATGTTCTCAGTCATGGGCCATTGCTTCTGCTTCTCTTGTCTAAGACCAAATAAGGTAAATGAATCAGACAGTGAGCAGATGTTGCGAATAGTGAAGATGGATGGCAAGGTTTTGGAATACAAAACTTCTCTACTGGTGAAAGATTTTCTCGTCAGTTTCCACGGTTGTGGGGTTGCTGTGACCCAGAAATCCACCGAATATCTTCCTCCAGATTATAAACTCAA
>JAVDBV010006222.1:0-19728 GCA_032619315.1 Piper longum
ACAGGTAATTACATTGAATGATATAACTTTCAAAATTCAATTCCACTACACATTGTATGACAGGAAAAACCACATCATTGTGGCTTAACAAAACTCAGTCATTCAAATGCGACTTGAGATGGACATTGGAATAGCAAACTCAATTGGGATTGACAATATGTAGACGTCATGAAAAGTAATGAAGTCGAGAATATGTACCTTGAGAACATTATTGTTAATATCAGCTTTTCCACTCTCAATCTGCGAAATTTCTTCTCTGATTGATATTAGTGCATCACAATACCTATCCAACTCAGCCTGAAACGACAAACACAATCAAGGTTTTTTTTTAGAAAAAAAAGGAGCAGACGTAAATTGAAGCACTGCCAAGTGAACAGACCTTGCTTTCACTTTCCGTTGGTTCGATCATAAGTGTCCCTGGAACCGGCCATGACATTGTAGGTCCATGGAATCCATAGTCCATAAGGCGCTTAGCAACATCTTCTGGCTCTATGCCAGCAGTGGTCTGCCACAAGAAATTACATCATCAGGACTAATCCCAAAATCAAGAGAAAAGTTGAAGTCCGAAGTTACTAATCCCAAAGTACCTTGAAACCCCTAAGATCAACAATAAACTCATGGGCTACTGTGCCATTGACACCACGGAAAAGAATGGGGAAGTATTTCTGCAATTTTCGCATGACCTTAGAGACCAAAATAGATGACAAAATTATGCATATTTACCCTTCAAAATGAACTAGTTTACCTCTAAACGTTTTGCCATGTAATTTGCGTTTAAGATAGCAATCTTTGATGCATCGGTCAGTCCCTTGGATCCCATCATAGCAATATAGGTATATGATATTGGTAAAATAAGTGCTGATCCCCATGGTGCAGCAGCAATGGTGCCAAGTGGCTCGGCATTGTCAGGTTCTGGTATCCCACCAGTGGGCACCTAAAAGATAGCAAATGATTCAATTCATCAATTTGATGAACTTCAACAAATTCTTAAGCCTGCAAAAATGTTAGTGAGATCATATATTCAACAAATACTGTTTCGTTGAAGTATCTTACCACTGGATGTGACGGAAGGAAAGGAGCTAAGTGTTTCTTCACACCAATCGGACCCATGCCAGGCCCTCCTCCACCATGAGGAATGCAAAATGTTTTATGTAAGTTGAGATGACAAACATCAGCTCCTATCCAGCCAGGGCTAGTGAGTCCAACCTGATGTGGAGCAGAACTATCATTGTATGCCAGAAAACTAGATGTTTATGACAAAATATCACAATCAGCAGTGCTGGACAGCATAGTTAGATTTCCAAAATTTCAATCTTCACGTATACACTATAGGATTCACCAGGAATATAGAAGCCTCCATGATCAATGTTTAAAGTGCTCTAGGATGGGGACAAGCACCAACTTACTATCGAGCTATAAAGAAAATATGTTCCATGACACTTAAGTGTCAGTAGCTGCTAGGTTATCAATTACTGTTAGATCTAGCTTGGAAATTCCTTTTGACAGATTGTCATGGAAGCAGCTAAGTTTCACTTGTCCACGATTGCTTTCAATGACAAAAACAAATTTTCAATAGAAAAGAAGCTACCTGTGCATTCATGTTGGCACCATCCATATAAACTTGCCCTCCATTATCATGTATAATCTTACAGATCTCATCAATACCTTCTTCATAAACTCCGTGTGTTGATGGATATGTAACCTGAAACAATACAATATTTTCACAAATTCATTGTGTGTAAGTTATGGAGATTATTGATGGAGAATAAAGATCACATACCATCAAAGCAGAAAGGTTGTCCTTGTTCGCTTCGGCAGCTTTCCTCAGCTCTTCGATGTTGATGTTCCCCTTTGAATCAGTCCCTACAGCAACAATTTTCATTCCACACATTGCTGCACTTGCTGGGTTGGTGCCATGTGCTGATACAGGTATAATGCAAACATTTCTGTGACTATCCCCCCTTGACTGCAATTGAATGTAGCTCAAATTATAAAATACCATCATACTTAATGCAACATAGAATATGTCATAAAAGAACATGGTGTCTCGAGACCTACCAAATGGTATGCACGAATGACCATCAAACCAGTATACTCTCCAGAAGCACCAGCATTCGGTTGCAGAGAAAATGAGTCAAATCCGGTGATTGTACATAGGAGTTTACCCAAGTCATCAAACATTTCCTACATGGGGGAGTAGAAAACCATGAGAACATATTAGAACATCTATCATCTGTCACAGAGAGCTCGTAAATTACATATTCAGAGTAATACCTGATAACCTGCTGTTTGATCAATGGGGGCAAATGGATGAAGATTAGCAAATTCAGGCCAGGTTACAGGCATCATTTCAACGGTTGCATTTAACTTCATTGTGCAAGATCCCAACGGTATCATACTGTGACATAGTGAAAGATCTTTTGATTGTAATCTATGAATGTAACGCAATAACTCATGCTCAGTGTGAAACCTGTGACCGTAAGAGCAGATTTTGTCAGGTTTTATAATCAAGAGCTTCATAGGATATACACATTTAAGCTGAACCACGTACGTGTTAAAAATTGGATGAGTCAGATACGAACTCTCTCTCAGAAGTCCACTAGGAATATTTGACTGCACTGATGGTGCAAGAGACTCAGCAGTAAAGGGCACCTGAGAAACACAGGAAGATTTCAGAAGATTTAAAGAAAGTAAGAGCAAACATCATTACAATATAGGCGCATAGATGAGTTAAACACAGTCATTATGCCTAAATTGAACATAGACAGTTTCACTCGGCTAAAGTAAATTTAAAAAGGAGACGCAAATGTTTTCCTTGAATAGCAAGGTCATTGGTCATTCCGCCTAAACACAACCTATACAGTTTCAGTCAGCTAGAGAAAATTTAAAAAGGAGATGCAAATATTTTCCCTGAATCATATATTTAACTACTTTATACATAGATACATCTAAATCACACATTTTCATGTACTCAGACAATTCAATAGACAAGCGATCGATCATGGATTTCATTTCATGAAGAGAAGACGCAAACATGAAGTGCATACTATGACTAAGCAAAACCCAATGACGATGCTAAAGAGATAATTCCCAGGCTCATTATGCAAAAGACTACCAGCGTAACAACGAAACTCACTTCTTTTCCGCCAGCAAAGACTTCGAACAATTTATCAACATCCTCCAGGGTTGTAGTTTCGTCAAACGACACAGTTATCTGCAGTACAGCTTAACAATCAGAACCATCAATCAACATCAATCACACTCTACCCCAACCAAAAACTCAATACCACTCACAGTGTTAGAATCCAGAACACGGAGATTAATCTCGTTCTTGTAAGCAGCCTCCGCAATCGCCCCAGCATCACTACACTTCACCTTCACCGTATCAAAGAAGGCCAAATCCTGAACCTCAACCGTTCCGAGCTTCTTCAATCCGAGAGCAAAAACGCCGGCAAGCCCACGAACTCGCTCGGCGATCGTCTTGAGCCCCTCGGGGCCATGATACACGGCGTACATTGCGGCCATATTCGCAAGCAACGCCTAAAAAAGGAGCAACAAAAATCACAATCAAATCCGACACAACCATCCGACCAAAATCCCAGCACAATCTAAGAACCTGCGCAGTGCAAATGTTGCTGGTCGCCTTGTCCCTCCTGATATGCTGCTCCCTCGTCTGCATCGCCATGCGCAGCGCCGGATTCCCACTGGAGTCGACGCTCACACCGATAATCCTCCCCGGCATCATCCTCTTGTACTCTTGCGAGGTGGCCAGGAACGCCGCGTGCGGACCGCCGTACCCCATCGGCACCCCGAACCGCTGCGCCGACCCGACGGCGATGTCGGCCTCGATCTCCCCCGGCGGCTTCAACACTGTGAGCGCGAGCAGGTCGGTGGCCATCACCACCTTCACCCCCTTCGCGTGCGCTGCCCTCACAAACTCCTCGTAGTCCACCACCGTCCCGTCCGTCGCCGGGTACTGAACCAGCGCACCGCATACGTCGCCGGAGCTGTAGTCAAAGTCGCCCAGATCCGCCACCACGACGTTGAGATCGAAGCCGGCGGCCCTCGTCCGGCAAATGTCGATGGTCTGGGGGTGGCAGCCGCTCGAGATCAGGAAAGTTTTTTTCTTTCCGCGATTGATGCTGTTGCACATGGACATGGCCTCGGCCGCGGCCGTCCCCTCGTCGAGGAGGGAGGCGTTGGACATTGGGAGGCCGGTGAGGTCGGCGATCATGGTCTGGTAGTTTAGCAGCGATTCGAGCCGGCCCTGCGAGATCTCGGCCTGGTACGGCGTGTACTGGGTGTACCAACCCGGGTTCTCCAAGATGTTGCGGAGTATGACGCCGGGAACGTTGGTGCCGTAGTAGCCCATGCCGATGTAGCTCTTGAAGAGCTTGTTCTTGGAGGCGAGGCCCTTCATGTGGTCCACCATTTGGCTCTCGGTGAGGCCGGCAGCGAACTTGGGGAGCTCCATGGCCGGCAGGCGGATGGACTTGGGCACGGTGGCGTCGATGAGGGCGTCAAGGGTTGGGTAGCCGCAGAGCTCGGTCATCTTCGCCTGCTCGTCTGGGGTGGCGGAGTTGTGGCGGCGGGGGAAGGTGTCGGAGGGCCTGAGGGCATCGACGGAGACGGAGCGGGTCTGGGAGTGGTTGTGGTGGTGATGCGGGAGGGAGGGGCGGTGGGGGCGGGCGAGGGAGGAGGCGGCGGCGCGGGCGAGGTGGCGGTGCGGGGCGGGTTGGGGAGGGGCGGGGGAGCGGAGGAGGCGGCGGAGGGTGGCGCTGTTAGCTAGGCGGCGAGCGCGGTCCATGGCGGCGGCCGAAGTTCGCCGGAAAATAATCGGCGGCGGCGGTGGTGGAGACGCGCACAAAGATGGGAGAAGGAGATGGCGGGCTAAATAAGCGTCTTTGGATGTGGAAATATATTTAGACACGCCCCCTTCAAGTGCGCCTTCCCGCGAAAGCACTTTTATTTATGGTCTCCGAAAATATATTTGTACAATAATGAACCAATTTTTTAAGAAACAAAACTAACAATCAACCATTTTTATTGTAGGTGACTATAAACTGATAGGAATTGGGAAGGATATGGATTTTAGGGCGCCAATTATGTTGGTTTTTTATTCAAAAAAAGTTCTATTAATTGAATTAATTGATAGATTCAATCTCAAGGATATTTTATTACTTAGTTTGGTTTTATCTATTTGATTTTTAAAATACTTTTTTTATTAATTTTATTTCGAGTCTTTGACACAAAATACCAAATATAAATTATAATAATAGGTATCTACCATGTAATATTTTTTCCCTTAAGATTCATCGATCACACGTATTTTACTTATTTAAATTATAATTTTATAGTTCAAAAGGGTTTACATAATCGAGTGTCACGGAACGGTTGAAATTAATTAGTAATTTGATGGCTGACAATAAAAGAATAAAATAATTTATAAATTTAGTTTAAATATAATAATTATTTTAGGCAACACCAACTTTTATAAATATTAGCTAATTAATTTTAACACCGAAACATCAATCCAAAATTTAATCTTTTCACTCTTATTCAAATCATTCAAATTTAAAATAAGTATTATTATCATATACCCTCAACTTAATCTTTTCAGCATTAATCTAAATTGTATGCATAATAATATATTAGTTCATAACTCGTTACCTACTCAAATACATTAATAATTAACCAATTCAAACGACAAATATATTTAACAACTCCCATGATAATTTTAATTTAAGAATAATAGGAGTTTGAAGGGCATGAAGCATGGCAATTGGTGCACTTAGACACAAATCTCCTCACAAGGATGATAAAATTTAACTCGGGTTCATTTGATTTCATGCAACAACCAATGACAACAGTAGACAAAAGGCATACTTCGAAAGGAGGAACACCTAAAAAATTTCACATAGATATGGCAGGTATGAAATCGCAGGAGTTGGTGAGAGGAAGCGGGAAAACGAATGTGGGCTTCAAACACCAAATCCTTCAACGTAAGGTCCACATAATTCTGGGCCCAATCCGTAAAAAATTCCCCCACTTTCCTTCACACACCCTCCTTATCTCCTCCCCCGGTGGGGCCGACTTGTGGGTCCTAGTCGGGCCCACAAAAGTGGGCCCATTTCACCTATTGTGCATGGTCGAAAGAAGAGCCATCGGGGCTTTTGGGTCGTGGCCGGGAACGGATCTGTCAACTTGCCCGGGAGGTGTGAATGCTGCTGTCTGTCTCGGCCGGATTGGACATTGGGCATGTGTGGAGGACGGCCTTCCATGGCTGGATTCTGGTTTGTTTTGATATGTAAGATTCAGTTGTTTGAAAAGGGTAGCAGGCTTTTGTGGTTCGGGGGATCTTGAGCTCTCTTGGCTGTCCTGCTGCCGGGAAGAAGATGAGCTAACACGAGAGTTGAGGAGTCTGGTTCCGGCCAGCTCTGATTCACGTGTGCTCTTGCTGTTCACTAACGGCCGATTATGGGAAAGAAGATTTTTTTTTTTTTGTTACAAAAAAAAAAAAAAACAGGCATATGCATGGATCGGAATATTCGTTTTTTATCTTTACTGAATATATAAGAGTTTACAAAGAGAAGCTGGAAGTATTGTTGGCCGGATGCTTCACAACGTGGTGTACGCCATGCATGCATTGTGCATGTGTACAAGAAAAAGTTAAGTGATTGGCAGTTTTATATTAAGAGCGTTCGTCTGTGGGCGTCTTTTAATATAATCACCGGCCAGTTTTTCCTTTGAGTGGATTCAGTTTGATTAATAGGATTAAACCAGTGGAATTTGGGCCAGCCAATTAGAAAAGCCTTCTTTGAACCATGTCTGGCCTTTAATGCAAATTCTTTTTAAGTTGTTGAATGGTATGCGTGGGTATTCGAACCATATCGGCCGACTGAATCGGGTTTTTTTATGATAAATTATTAAAAAAAATTTATTTTTAAATTAAATAAATTATTTATATACGGGTAAAATAAAAATTAATAATTAATAATAATTAAAATACCCCTCATGTATTAAAATATCTTTAATTTTATATTTAATAAATTATTTATGTATAGGTAAAATATAAATTAAAACTTGACAATGATTAAAATGCCCCAATTATCCTCCCTCTGTCGCCTCTGCCCATTCTCTTTGGCGGGGCGGGGCGGAGCAAAATTGCTGGAGGAGGGGGATAGTCGGCGTTGCAGAGATGGGGAGCCGGGGTCGGCGGGGGGATGGGTGGCGGTGGTGAAGCGGTGGAGGTGGGGAGAAGGGGTGGTATTTTCGTAATTAAAAGTTGACACAAGTCCGACTCAAGTAAAAAATAATAATTAATTCAAAATAATTTTAAAAAATCTAAAAATATATTAATAAATATCATAAATTATAATAACACAATAATATCAAAATAACATTAATATCAAAATTTTTTATATAACCAATTCTGACCGATTCCAATTTCGATTCCAATTTCGATTCCAATTCCGATTCTAATTTCGATTCCGATTCCGATTTAGACCGATTCCTGAACCGATTCAAGAAAACCGATTCTTGGCCTATTTAGACCGATTCCGATTCTGATTCCCACTCTTTGAAAAACTGATTCCGATTCCAATTCCGATTCATACAACCATGATTCACGTGTAGATATAGATGGGTTTAGAGGGTGCCTTCAATATTGACCGTAAAACTTAACGGGACGCTATATATTACATAAATGAACATCGCATTAGCCCAATTAAAGTGAAAGGGTACTGTCTCCAAGATCCACTTCCAACCATTCTTGTTCAATAAACATTTATTTCAATGTCACCATCTGCGCGACAATGCATGGGTCATTCAAGTTTCCTCTTTCAAGTTCGGTCTGTTCGCATATTGTCGGCCGGAGCGGTCCGGGTAAAACACGATTGCATCCACAGTTTAAAGATTTGAAGCAAAATTAAAAAGGAAAAATTTATATGAGGATGTCTCGTATAGTCAATATGGGTTATATATATGATTTGAACCTTTTTTTAATAGGTTTAACAAAATAATATTTGTATATATTAAAAATATGATATAATAGTAAGAGATTGATGAAATTTTATATATTTTTAATATTATTGTCAGATCATTGTTCAATATAAAAATTGTGTCAATACAAAATATAATGAATTAAATCAAATAAATCTTCGATTAATATTTTATGAAGGAACAACCTAAGATAGTTTTTTAAAATATTGTAGAGATTTAGAGAGATGATTTTTATTGGTGAAAGAATGAAGTCTTGAATGAGAAAAGTAAAAAATATAGGTGGATGTTTGAACAATATTGGATAAATCCACTTATTTACATATTTATCATTAGACACAATTAATTTTTAATTATTTACAATTTTGTCATTGAACACAACCAACTTGATTTATTTAAAAATTTTTAATAAATATTAGATAAAACCAAAATAAAATCTCAAAGATAACCGAAAGTCTTATCTATCTTAGGCATTCCTATTACTAAGCCACACCCCTTGTCCTCTATAAATAAAACTTCTCGTTCCCCTTTTGCTCTTAGACTAGAGGCTCTCAAAGAGATCAGACGAGAAATTAGTAGATTTTGGGAAAAAAACTTAAATAAAGTCTATCTAGTTAAGATAAAAGGTTAACCTTGTTTGGTTAAGTCCATGAACTCGTCCAGCTTGGTTCAGTCTCTTTGATAACCTAGTATAATTGGGCCCGTGTATAAAACCCCAACTTCGGGTTAAGGTATAGTTTTGCTCAGTTTAGGCTAGTCTCAAGTCAATTCGACTGAATTCGAGTCAGATCAATTTCCAGACCATAGGGCCATATAAGCATGTTACGATGGCTGAGTATGTCTAATATGAAGTTGATAGCTTCAATCATGCTATAGTACAATATGAGTTATCAATGTATATACAAGGTATACAAATTTTTTTGTATGTATTAGCTAGGGCTTTAGGGCTAGATCTAGGTTGTTACAACATTTAGTATCCGTTTGAGGTTTTTAAAGTATGTCATTTACATGCATCTTACGGATTTCGGACTATTAGATTATCCCTGTGGGCCCAGTTTGATTTGAGTCGTAGATTTTCGCCCAATTAAGTTCAACGTTTTGATGCCCATTTAGCCTCCTTGTTTTGATTTCTGCCTATAGAATCACTTCTAGACCTCGAGTAAATTTTAACTTTGTACGGTCTAGATTCGAGTTTTCCATTTATATATATTGCATATACCCTAGGTGGACCCCACTATGCCCACGACTTGTCTGGTATTCGATCACATGGCAAGATCTAGACAATCCACATCAACCCTAGTTTCTCACAGCTTTTTTTTAGAGATTTTTTCCCACATTTTGGAATTTTTCCACCCCTAGCGCCGCCGCCACTTTGGCTCGTTGTTGATAAGTCTCCGAACTACCCCGGCCATAGGACCGACACTAACATGACTGCCTCATAGCCGGCTATCGATCCATACCTGTCACCACCACCGGCGTCACTGCAATTCAAGCCATTTTTTGGTGCAAGGGAGCAACCTTTGGCTAATTAGACTTCCCAAAAGGTATCCCCTCGCTGAGGCCCAACTTTTGAGATGACTCACAGCCCCTGCAATGGTTGCGATCGTCGCTAGCGACTTTGCCATACCTAGTGGCAATTCTATCCATTTTTTACTATTTTTTAGCCAACCGGTGGCCGACAAAGCCGACCACCACTGCCATAACTTCCACATTGGCCTCCTCTGTTGATCGCAACTGGAGGCCGTCTCTGTCGTGCCGCCATTGATGATTTCTGTTGACATGCACTGTCGGCCCCTTTGCCCACGTTTGCGTCTTCTTGGTTGCGTTCGCGTCTCTGTCTGCCATCCCGAGTTCCCCAGCCCATGCCTAAGTTCGCCAGTCCATGCCCATGTCTGCCCAACCAACCTAGCCCAATTTCCACTTGACCCAAATTAACTTAACTCGGCTTAACTCGATCTAGTGCAGCACAGTTGACTCAACTCACTATTTTCACCCATTTTCGATCATTTTTTTAACTTATTTTGGTAATTAGAAAACCCGTACATGTATATTCATACTCTTTACCATATTTTGATATTACGAGTATTTTATTTATTTATTTATTTATTTATTTATATATTTATTATTCATTATTGTTAATTTCTTGTTATTGATATGTTTGTTGTGTATGATAAATATTATGTGATTATTACTAATATTAATGATATATTTACTTATTAATATTAATCATATTCATGTTTACTAATATATATATATATATATATATATATATATGTATATATTTATCTTTTTATTCATTGCATGTATGTTATTATTTATTTGTATTTAATTATGTATTCCGTGTTGGATAGCTATGATACTATTATTATTAATGATTAATAAATATAAATTAATTAATTATTTATGTATTTATTTATTTATTTATTTAGTTATTTATACGTTTATTAACACGAGTATATGTGATAATTACTTGCATTTAGCCATGATTTATATAATTATATTATTATTTTATGATTAAAGTATTATTTATTTTTAGGTATTTATTATTTATCTATCTATCCATGTGCTTTGATATTTATTTATTTATTTGTTATTTTTTATTACATCTTGATTTACGTGATAGATGTTTAGTTCTAGGTTTGTTTAGTACTGTTTTCTTTATTATGATATATTGATGATGTAAACACACACCATGAGCATGCATCATATAAAGATGTCATTATTTTACTTAGTAGTGGGTTTGAAGGTTTTAGAGTCCAAGCTCGCCTTAGATGAAACATTATACTTGGAGCTTGGACCACATGTCCATTTAAGACTCATCTATCTTTGTCATTCTATTCCATCGTGTTTTGATTTAGTGATTGTAGGATGGGTTAAGTGATATTTTGTCGAATCTCACTTAATTTGGATCATTTAATTAAATAATTTTTCGGATTAATAACCTTCAAGGATGAGATAACTCGAGTCTAATTTCGAAAAGAAGATCCACCACAGGTTTCCTTTGAGCCTATTATATAAATCCCTTCCCATGCCTATGAAATCCCTCAACTTAGTTCCACATCTAATACCTACTAGGATGAGATCTTGTTTATAAGTTGAAAAGGACTATAGATCTTTAACTTGGTTAACCACTTTTAAAGAAATAACTTAGGCTCGTTACGTTGCACTTTAGGCTAGTCGTTCCAAATAGTATCGGAGTAACCTGATTTCGTGTTGATAGTGGGCTAGACTACAAACATTAGATAGGCTACCGGTCATGGGCTAGGGCTAGGAACTAGCGAAGTGTAGGAATTTTGGGGACGAAATTTCCTAAGATAGGTGGATTGTGAGATCCATCAACTTAATCCCACATCTAATACCTATTGGGCTAAACTCCTATTTATTAGCGAGATTAGACTATAGATCTTTAATTTGATTAACCCTTTTAAAGAAATAACTTAGGCCCATTACGTTGCATTTTGTGTCGGGTCGTTATATAAACTTATATATAATTTTATCAAGTTTTTAGTGAGACAAAAGATGGTGAAACTGACTTGCGCGCACCATGAGCGGGTGCACATTCCGTTTTACTTGTATGCACCATGCGCGGGTGCACATTCCAGTCACAACACGTTTTGAATTAGTGAGAGGGTTATTCCATTGTCGAGGAATCTTGACAACTCCGTATTTTGAGTTTCTTCATACCCAAAGAAATTATCTTTAACTTGATTAACCATTTTAAAGAAATGTCTTAGGCTCATTATGTTGCACTTCGGGTCACGTCATTACACATGCCTATATATAATTTTATTGAGTTTTTAGTGAAACGAAAGATGGTGAAACTAACTCGCACACACCATGAGCGGGTGCACATTCTAGTCACAACAAGCTTTGGGTTAGTGAGAGGGTTATTCCATTCTCGATGGATCCTAACAACTCTATATTTTGAGTTTCCTCACACCCACGAAAACGTATAGGTTTGCAGGTATTGTTTAGTACAGTGCACGTCCAGACATGTAGTTCGAATGACCAAGAGATATATGGAGGGCATGGAGTGGGCTTAAGATATGTGCTATTTTCTGAGAGTGGGACTAGTTATTACCGAAATAGGCATTAGCCCAGAGTGGCATAGCACTAATTCAATTTGATATTGTTGAGTCTGCAGATTGATGACTCCTTAATAAATGCCCTTTGAGAGTTCACATGGAGAATATGTTTTTTTTTTTCTCGTGGATTATCAGATTTCACTTGCGAGTTTGTACTAGTTATTATCTGAACCAGTGACATGTGTTACTGACATTTTTTATATTATGTATGTAGGGACTTATAATCCTAAGTCAGCTTTGGTGGAAGGAAAGATAAACGTTATACACACTTGAGCTCAGCGCAATTATTTTCTTTCATACTTTTATTTTTATTTGATGAGTTTTCACTCATATTTAATAATGTCTTCCATCCTCATACCGCCGAGTAGGTTGTTTATTAATCAAGTTTTATCAATTAGCAGATTTAGACATAACTCGACTTGATCACAACATTTCTAATTCATATCTTAGGTGAACCAAAATTGTAGTGTTACACCATTTGTTTGGATGGCTCGATTCAGCCTCCTTGCTAGCCTAGTCTGGTTGAGTCCATGAACTTGCCCAACTTGGTTCAGCTACCTAGTCTGGTCCTAATATGGTTGAGTCCATGCATCCCCCCGGCTCGGTTCAGCCTCTTTGCTTGCCTATTTGTTTGAGTCTATGTGCTCGCTTAGCTCGGTTTAACCTCTTTGCTTACTTAGTCTAGTTGAGTTTATGCACTCGCCCAGTTCGGTTTAGCCCACTTGTTAGTCTTGTTGAATCCAAGTGCTCGCCCGACTCAGTTCAATTAGCTTAGTTGAGTTACAGACTTGCTTCGCCTTGTTGAGTTGAATTGCTTGCTAGTTCAACTATTTAGTTTAACTTTAACTTGATTAGCCTAAGTTGATTAAACAATTTTTTTGTGCTTATAAGTCAAGTCTATATTTATTAAAGAGAGTATTTAGATTGAGTTGGTACACAATATGTGTATTACAAGTGATAAATACTCCTATACTTGCTAAATTGTATTTATTATCAAGTAGCAAATTTAAAGTCTAAAACCTCAAAATTACAATGGAGTGAAGAAAAGATTTTTTTTGTAATTAAGAGTTTTTTGTTAACTTTTGTACTTCAAAATACTTATTAATGAAAAGTTGAACTTGCGTCATTTTTTGTGTAAATTTCATACTTTGTAGTTTATTTAATTACTATATTTTAATGACAAGTGAGCCTTAATGTAACCTCGAACTCTAATATTTACATCGCGTAAGTCCTGAACTAATGAGGCAACAATCCCCATTTTCATTTTTTGAGTTTTACAAAAGCTCAGACGCATGATACAATTTTTCACAAACAATTATTATCACATATTTTAAATTTTTAAAAGATATACACATTAATAGATATTTTAAAATTAATTTTTATTATAATTATTTCAACAATTAAGATAAAAAAAGTTAAAAACTATATATTATGTTGACATTATATAATTACCCATATTATTTATTAGTTTATTTATCTATATAATTTTTAAATTGTGAAACCGACTAAATTTTTCAAAATAAACGGTATAACTCATGTATACTATATGAGGTGTAGCTACCTATGGCTCAAATTAAAAACTAATGACACGAACTTTATCTTGAAGAGGGGCCTAGATAAGAATTTGAGTAGTTCACATACGCCCGATTATTCAGGTGGAGAAAGCAATAAGAAAGAGAGGCGAAGTGCTAGTGGCACGCATCCTACATATTCATCGCACGAAAGAAAAGAATAACATGAGCTGCTATATGCCAACTACATTTTTAACAAAGCAAATATCTTGCACGGTTGGTTTCTTTTATTTTTCAAAGCACTACAACCAGATCAAATATACTAGAACTACATAGAGTTTGCCTACATAGTTTGCATAAGAATGAGCTTGAGAGATATATATGAAGCTAAATCACTCTACCACAATATACCCGAAACTACGGTATTTTTGTCAGAGTTTCACTAACCTACAAACTCGAAGCTTAAGATGCTAAATATCAGCAACCTTCACAAATTCACATGAAAACTGGGAAGGTTCCCTTTGCTAATCCAGTACTATAATCCCTAGCAACTCCTGTGTCGCAAACAGTGCCACCAAATAAGAATGCCCAAACAAAAAGTCTGTACTTGAGGAGATAATTGCCGAAAAAAGTAGCTAAATCTTGATGGTAATAGTAAACATTCAAAAAAAGAAAGAAAGAAAAACCTCAACCTAAATGGATAACACATTGGTGATGTTCCTCAATCAGAGCACATTAGAATCTTAAAGGGCAAGAGAATCAAACAACTCGATTTCTAAAATGGGATGGAAAATTAGTCTTCTAATTTGGCCTCATTTTCTGCAATGTTGAAGTAGCTTAACTCGTAAATGCTTCTTTGTTTGAAGCAATAACCCTGAGCCAATCCCTCACATTGTGCTTCTTTAAATACTCCTTTGAAAGATGTTTCAAATATCTGCATCAATATAAGATCAACTGAGATAAGCATGTGCATTCTAACATTTACAATCACAATATGCTATTCAATTTAACCAATACTACAATGTTGATCAGAGCACAACCAACAAGTAACGGCACACAGATAATCATTCACTTGAAATCTGAATGATATATTGAAAATATCCCATCATTTACTGAACCTTATATCAGCAAGATAAAAGGTTCACCCAATAATAATGGATAAAATGTTCCTGAAGTTTACGAGAAGCCCGTTGATAGACAACAAGCACCTGATTTTTTCCTTCAGATTGCTATACCCCACAGAGGAGTTAAGATTACAAACACAATGTTGAACACAACACACATTTCTAAGACGTCAATATACAAATTGTTAAATAATAACCAAGTGTAACCAAAGCTAATTTAATGCTATGCCTACAAAGCTCGAGTTGTTAGTAAAGGAAATGATTTACTATTTACTTTAGCGCATCAAGCAATTTTTGCAACTTATATGATGCTTTTTTTTTCTTAGAACTTTATCTAGAGAAAAATGATGAATCATCAATTTGAAACATTATTTTCCATTCTTCATGGTCTAAAAAATGTGTGTCATTAATTTAACTTAATGGTTACAAATTAAAAAGTTAACCGGTCATTAATGATGAAGCTCAAGCTGTTAGTAAAGGAAACAATTTAATATTTAGTTCTAACACTGCAAGCAAGTCTTGCCACTTATGAACATGGACAAACATGTACAAACATCCCATACCCATAAGCATTCATATTAGGAAAGAGAACCATTTTATGCTAAAAACAGTATGGACGACCGCAGATTAATATCAATTTGAATCTCTTTGCTTCCACATTTACATACCCGAAGTAAGGATTCAGACAATAACAATGGATAACTCATGAGAACAGCTAACCAGACAATAGATATAACATTCATAACAAAAGGTTACCAAGATCCAAAAGATAAACTACACGCAGAACGAACAGAGTTGTAGAAGAGAAAGGCCATACCTTTTGGAGAAAGGGTTGTCGGAGGTAACGGTGATCTAGCTCTTGTCGCGGGAGACGGTGATGGAGTCGCCGAGCGCCCCGGCCTTGCCGCCGACCTTGATCCGCTCCTGGAGGAACTTCTCGAGGGAGGCGATGTCCATGATCTTGTCCTCCACCGGCTTCGCGCAGTCAATCAAAAACGCCGCCCCCTTTTTCTTCCCACCCTTCATCGTCGCCAACGGGCCTCTCCTCGACCCATCTCTGCCGCCGCCGTCGCAGACACGCCGGAACCCTAGCCGCGTCCCGACGGAGAAGAAGTGGTCGTTTATACAAGGCCGGCTTAGTGGACATGGGCCTCAAGTTAATGGGCCAATATTGGAATCCAGACATGAAAATCGGAATGGAAGCCCATTATGGAAATTTTATGAATTCTTCCTGGGGCTAGGCCCATCGACAACCCGATTTGAGTTTGTATCCGATTTGATCCGCACGAGTTACAATTCGAGTCAAAATAAAACGAAGCAAGATTGTGCTTCTGTTTTTTCAACTCAAACTCGGCTAGCAGATTCTCATTGATTTCACAATTAATTCACTTATAAAATAATTTCCGGCAAGTATTAATCGAGTCCAAGCCAATATTAATGTTCTAATTTGATAGCTGCAATGTATGGATTTGTAAGCTACTATAACGTGGGAACAGTTGAAACAGAACCTTTAATCGTCACACTTGTTTGTGAATGCTCGTGACTGTGAAATCATGGTACAGTCATGCCAACATTTGCTTATATGGGGGCCTAGTCAATCAACCGTGCTCTCTCACGTCTCGTTGACTTAGGTAAGTCGTGGGTAGCCTCTCTTCAATTTGCATCACTAACTTCTATTTATCTATGTATATAAATATATATTGTAGTTGTAATCGTAATGGTTATATTATAAGCAAAAAAATAATGTATAGTTGGCTAGCCAATTATTTCGTTACATTAAAAGATTATAGACTACACTGTTCGATCGGCTCTTCGACGCATTTCTTGACTCTTTTAAACAGGGCAAATCAAGAGCACTAGTGGACTGATGAGGTCAACTTGAAGCAGTCGACTATGCATCCAGTCTAGTTGATGCACTAGGGCAAAAGAGGCACAGTAGAAAAAGAAGAGGAGGATTCCAAGTGTGTCAATCTTATCCCAAAAGCATTCCAAGTTTCCAATTTTAGATGACCACCTGAGGTCTTCCAGTGCAAAAATTTCGTGTCAAAAAAGAGAAAAATATCGATGGCTTAGCATGAAGAAAAATGGCTAAATGTTGATAAAGAAAAATGCATGTACATTTTAGAGTAGCAGCACCAATCACTTCGAGTTTCCTTGTAAATGTTGTTTGGAACATGAAATATTGGTGGCTTAGCCATCAACTAGGTTCACAAAACTACCCTTTTGTTTATAATTTTGTTTTTTTTTATTTGAAAATTTTTCAATTCTTGAAAATATTTTTTACAAGTTTTTGGAATTTTTTTTTTAAAAAAACGAAATTTGATTGGTAATGACGGGCGGCGGTGAGATCGCCGAGATAGTTTCACTTTCACCATTTCACGTGAAACTCGTCATTGAATTCATTACCTCGAGTCTTCCTCGTCGGCAGGTTTCATTGGTTCCACTTAATCTACATTTTAAACTAGTATTTCTACTAAATTTTAATAATTTATAGCTTAATTTTTAAATTTCCATTAAAGAAATTCAACCAAGCTTTTACCTACCATAGACTCTTTAATTGGGAAATCATTCTGTGTGTTTTTTTTTGTAAGATTATGATGCTAATAAATATATTAAATTGTTAATTTCCTTGATTAATTAATGCGGTACTCAACCGGACACAAGAGGCACACATTCCCTTGTTCCAACCTAATTCGTAGAGACCCCGCTCGTTTCAAACCAACCCAAGCCAAGAGAGAATAAACCTGAAATCCATACGCCTCTCGTTCAAAACTAACTGTTATATATATATATATATATATATATAACGGTAAATTTTGAGCCAGCCTGGGCCCTAAAGCTTCATTTGAGCCGTCTGATTACACGGACAGTCTGGATTTATCATTTTTAAATAAATAAATAAATCAACAACCTTCCCCCAATGTTGCCGGCCGGCAGTAGCCCTCGCGGCAGTGCCGGCCGTGGGCGGTCTTGTCTAGCCACCCCTGGACTAAATCTAGCCGCAATAGAATTTGACCGCATGATCACGCGGCAAGCGGATCTAGTTGGCGGCGGCCAAATTTGGCTGTCGTTGAGCACGTCTGACTGTGGGTGACCTTATCCAGCACCCTACTGGCTAAGTTGAGCTGCGGGGCAGCCAGACATGGCCTGCTAAGCTCAGATCGGGATGCGTGGCTACAAATCTGGCTGCGTGGCCTTATGTGATGGGGAGGCCAGATTTGGCCAAGTCCTATTCGTGGTTGGACAGGTCCCCCAACCTTTATAGGCCAAGTCCCTCAACCTGGCCAGGGCAGCCCACAACGATCCCGACGCAGCCTAGTTGCCCCATGCCCTCCTGCCCTTAACACCGCCACCGCCATCACGATGCCCAACCTCGCCGCAATTTTTTTTTTTTTTACTATGCTGCCGGATGTGGCTGCCACCGACTTGGTCCGGCAACCATGGACTGGCCTTGGCCATCCCCCAACCAAATCCGGTGGAGGGAAGGCCCAAAAGAGAACAAAATGGATCTGTTCAACAATGTTTTTTTGTGTGAACTAAAATTGATATAAAAATATTAGATCGAAGAGAACAAAATGGACGAGATAACTATCCTCATTTAACATATAAGAGAACATCAAAAGATGAAAATTTTTCAATGGCCCAAAAGAGATTATCCACTTCATTAACTGACAGGAGAATATTGAAAGATATAAAGTTTCAATAGACAAGAAAGAGGAGGTATATCGAGTCGAGTTTTGCCCAACTCAAGTTTGGTTCATTTGATAAACAAATCAAGTTGCAACTTGTACCGATTGAGTCGAGTTTTTAAAATTTGAGTTTCAAGTCGAGTGTAATTGAATTCGAGTTGATCATTAGTTTTAATCGAGTTTCAACCATCATAACTTTGAAAATATTTTTTGTTGTTTATGATATAAGATATTTAGAAAAAATATAATTTTTGTTAATGTTATTTAAGGAATATCACTATCTATCACTAGAATAATTTTTAGGGAAAATTGTATGAGTTGTGCAATGACCCAGCCAAAAATACAATATCGTGGGTCTAACTGGCTCGGCTGTTACTCAAAAATATAACTAACCAACCCTGTAACAACCCACCCTAACCGAACCAGGTGTTACTTAAAATGGTAAATGAATAAATAAGTATAGAATTTATAACTTATCAAAATAACTCATGTTTCACACACCAATATATAAAATAACCATCCCACAGCTTCGGACCATTTCCCATAGCCACATTTGTAACACAAAAAAATAAAAAGGAAGTCCACTTATTATCTTTTTGCCAGATCTGAGTAGGTGGAAGAACCACCCAGCCGTCTTTTATTCTTCATTCCAACACTGCAGACGCAATTTCGCGTTAGTGATTAAAACACTAAGTTGTATAATTAAATAAAACAAGTCAATATAAACCCTATTCATTATCTCTTAGGTCATTCTGAGATTTTGGGTTGTCATGTCAATTCTGACATGTCCGTTACTGGCCGTCAACTCTATTCTGACATGTCTGTTATTGGGTGTTAGATCTATTATGACATGTCAATTATTTACTGTCAGGTCCATTCTGACATATCTATTATTGGCTGTAAGGTCCATTCTGACATTATTGGGCTGTTAAGTTCATTCTGACATGTCTGTTACTAGTTGTCAGGTCTATTCTGACATTATTGGGGTGTTAGGTCCATTCTGACATGTCCATTATGAGATTATAGCCTGTCAAGTCCATTCTGATATGACTATTCAGAACTTATGAACTGTTAGGCCCATTCTGACATGTCCATTATGAGATTATGGTCTGCCAGGTCCATTCTGATATGATTATTCAGAGCTTATGGGCTGTCAGTATAACACCCCAAATTCGGTTCACCCTCGTGAACCGAACCGGCATGTTATAGGCCCCGGTTAGGTCGGCTAACCCGAACCCAATGCGTGCGGATCTAATCTCGGCGTCTTAAGATGAAGATACGATTCGTAATACATGAATGAATGCATAAAACCCTAGCAGGA
>JAVDBV010006223.1:0-10978 GCA_032619315.1 Piper longum
TATATATATATATATATATACACACACAAACGCGTGCGTGCGCTTGTGAATTACTGTCAATATACCATTTTCATAATATAAAAAGGCAATTTGAGGGAACCCAATGGTATAGCCAGCACAGCTGTCATGGAACATATCCTTGTATCCACACTTCTCATTACATTTCGTGCTCATCTTCTCTTTACCTTTTGGCCAAAGCTACATACTTTGTGCGAGACTTCCACATTACATGGGCAGACAACCACATACAGCGGATGAAAAATGAGAGCGTTATTCAATTGCAACTCGAGCAATCATCCGGTAATTATAGAAATTAGTATCAATTTCAAGAGATCAAACTCAATTTTTTTTTACTGTTTTCTTTTTTTGCTGTAGTGTTTTTGTTGATCAAAAGTCCTTTGTGATCAAGGATGTGGGTTTGCGTCCAAGAACAAGTACATCTTCGGGCAAGTGAGCATGAAGATCAAGCTCATCCCTGGTGAATCTGCAGGAACAGTAACTGCATTTTACGTATGTAATCTTCCACGCTATTACATGCATTTTGCCAGGTTCTCTTTATCAAAGTTGCACAGTAATTTGATGAGGTATCATTTTCAGATGAGCTCGGACACAATGGCAGTCCACAATGAACTCGATTTTGAGTTCTTGGGGTAAAAGTCGGGGCAGACATACACAGTCCAGACCAGCGATTACGCACGGGGCAAAGGAGATAAAGAGATAAGGGTGAACCTCTGGTTTGATCCCTCTGAAGCACACCGCTTCTACTCCATTCTATGAAATCGTCACCTTATTGTGAAAGTATCATCCCCATATATTACAACCATTCAACTTCATTAAACAACAGATATTAAAAGAGGAAAGAGAGATGCCCCCGCGCCCTTTTTTCTGCATAAAAAAGAGATGACACTTGACCATCTTATCTTACTCTCAGAACATAGTAAAATGATGAAAGTGGACTAAATGCACTAGCTGGTGTACACTACACCCATTAGGCTGGAAAGCTAAACATTTCATGGGATCAGCTAGTTTAATCAAAGCTCATCAGAGAACTCATTAGCTCCTCCGTTAATATGCTCAATCAAAGTTTTTTTCATCGAAAGTTTTTTTTGTTTCATATTTGATCAACTTCGAGATGGTTTAATGCCAGGCCATCTAGGGCAATTGTTACATAAAACAGAAGGTAAATTTTTCTTTCAATTGGCATATCTAATATAGAACACAACCAAGATGCAGATTTTATGTGGACGATGCGCCGAATAGAGTATCCAAGGTCAATGAAGGGAAGGCCATCCCCTACCCCAAGCCTCAAGTCTGGGAATCTACTCAACCATCTGGGAAGCTGATAACTGGAACACCCGCCGCAGCCTAGAGAAGATCGACTGGAGCAAAGCCACATTTTATGCTTACAACAAAGAGTTTGACATTGAAGGCTGTGCCATACCTAGAACCATGAGCACCAATTGGTGGGACGGCCCTTACTACCAACAACATGATCCAGAGCGAGCTCGCAAGTACCGATGGGCGAGGCTGAACTACACGATTTACGATTACTGCACCGACAGAGTTAGGAACCCAGTCTCTCCGCCGGAATGTCTGGCGGGAATTTGATCGTGGAACTTCATGAAGTTCAAGTATCCTCGTCTTCTTTCTTGGTTATTTAAGTCAAATGGGTCATCAGATCAACCTTTTCTTTCACCTTTTTAATTTGTCTCCCAACTTTTCCTGAAAAGATAACCAAGTGAGAGCTCAATAAATGAGTTATCAAGTCAAAGTAGATCCAGTACATCTGATGATAAAAAGCAATAAAAAGAATTTTTGAAATATTTCTTCAAAAAACTTTGTTTTTTCAGTTGAACATGGCTATTATTTTCTCTAAAAAAAACAAATACATTTATATATATCTAACTCACAGTACCTGTCGATTGCGTTCAGCATCATCAATCTTCATGCTTTTCTCACAAGACGACGATCATAATGTTTCAACATGAGCGAGGGAAGAACACTCCCACGATAGTGATTTGACATGCATTAATAAGAAGAAAAAGATGGCTTCGGTTTGAAGAAATTTGCAACCACCTTTTAGAGCTGAAGATGACGATCAGACTAGTATTTATTGCAAGAATAGCCACTGTTCCTCACCGCAAAATGTCAATGATTATCTAATTTAGAACACCAAGTAGCAATTCACTGAATCAGAATGACCTAATTTTATTTCCATATGAAAGAACATAATCATTGACCATTGAAAATTTCTAATAAGAAAAGTTTCATCAAATAGATTCATATTCAAAAGGACACTATTTAAATATTCTCTCTTCATTGTAAAACAGAAATCAGAGTGAAGACTAAGATCCACAGGAAAGACTAACTGCAATTTCTTCACTTGCCCAGGAGTAGCAAAATTTAGCATGGCACAGGAAGTTACCAAAATCAATCAATCATCATCTGCATCGTCATCATCTTCCACATGTTCATCATCACTTAAAGGCTCGAGAGTACAATATTCACCATCACTATCATCATTCTCAGTATCATCAACATCATTATCATCATCACCATCGATATTATTATCACACTCACTGATGTTCATTCCCTTCCCATAAAATGGCAAACTTTTCAAGATCTTGTGCATGTACTTGCTGGGGATATCTGATAATATATAGGAATATGACAAATTTGCAGAATATTTGACCCCATATAGGACTTGCCTCGGGCCTGCATTATTCAATCACTATTTCTGACGTCCATGAAATTGAAGAACCAACCAATAACACAAAGCTACTGAAGAGAACAAAGTGATGAAGCCAAGTGAAAAAACTATAGGCTACATCAATATATTCATCTTTTTTTCTACCACCTTATCCGAAAAGCGGACAAGGACATGGAGACTAATCAAAATATAATTGACAAATTGCCAATAGAAAGTATTGCGATTAAGGTATTAGCTGAAAAAAGATAAGACCTGCCTTCAGGGCCATTTTTTAAACTAGCAAAATCTTCATGTTGCATGAATCATTAATTTAAAGAAGAAATAACTCAAGTATATTTAGGGTACTTATCTGGGTATTACAGCGGTTATATGGTTGTTAAGTAACTCAAGTACATTTAGTGTACTTATCTGGGTATTACAATTGTTATATAGTTGTGTGGCATACATTTTCATTTCCATTAGTGGAAGCTTTCGTTTTTATTTTCTTTTATCTAGTTCTCCATTGTGTAAACATACAACCACCATAAACAGTACATGGTTTCGAACAAATGACCACAATTTTCAGCAAATGACTGCTTCGTTGGTTGATTGTAAGTATACTATAGATCACATGTTCATAACTTCTGAGAACTCCTAACAGGAGATTATACAAATTTCAGTCATGATCATCAAACCTAAAAGCATATTTTGCATTTTTAACACCTCATAATTGTTTATAAATAGGTGAATTGCCAACAATGACAACTTAAATTTTTATTAAAGAAACCAGTTATAGGAATAACCGGCAAATGCTTGTGCATTGCCGGTCCCAAGCCCAGATTAAGGAGGTTGGCATCAGGAACAGCATCCAGCCATAAAAACTGTCATTTGTAACCAGATGACAGGATCTATGTCCCCAACACTATTTGGGTATCCGGTAGAAGAAGAATAAGAAAAAAAAAAACAATTTGAGGAATATCTGCTAGTGCATGTGCATTGCTGGTCCCAGGCCCATATAAAGGAGCAGGGTCAACATCAAAATCATGGACTCAAAATGGTACAAAGAAAAAAAAATGAAAGAAAGAAAGAAGATTGTTTATTTCCCAAGACTTCATTTCATTTAATTGCCTATATTTGACCCCTAGTAATCCCATTGAAACAATAAATGCATTCAACCTCCACTAATATAGACAAGATCTTTATCTAGAGGGCGAGTTTTTTTTTCACTTGATTCCTTCTAACTATTGGTGATCAGTTTTCAAGCAATGTTGTCTCATATTAAACCTCGCTTTTTTGCTAATCTAACAAAACTACATATGCAAGAATGTGAACAAGGACACAGCCTACTTCAAAAAAATAGTGAACTTAAAACATGGGAGCTTAAATTTAAAAATTAAGATTTGTAGATGAAGGGAAGGAGGAAATCCATTTTCTAGCTATAAGGATACTTGCATCTTCTTGTAAACAAAAATCCTCATTTTCGCAATCCTACAAAACAAAATAAAATTTCATAATTTCTGACGCTAAAACAGAAGCTTTCACATTTTCAGACCAAAAAAAAATGTCTACTTACCATTTGATAAAGTTCATCGTCATCTGATGCCTCATAATAATCTTCTTCGTCAAGCTCATTATGCTCCTCTTCATCATCATGATTGATCTTGTCATTAGACACTTCATTATCTATGAAATCAGAAGGAGAACATTAACACATGGTTAGTAAATGAGTGCACCCTGATAATGTTAAGAAGATTACAAAACATTATGGATGTATCAAGGTTTTCCTACTAGTATCTTAGTTGTCCTGAACGATTGCAGATAAGAGGTGTGAGAAATTCAGGAGATATTAATTTTCAAAAATTTCTTACCTTAGGCCAAGCATGGTTCTAGTTCTTCAAAGTTCTTACACCATGCTTACAAAAGAGAACTTCCTCAGGCTAATCATGGAGCAACCAGTCCTAACAAATTGACACTTTCTTCAGTTTGACTTTAGTTTAAATGTACCTGAGTGATATTGCTTGCTATATACATTTACTTTAAACAGTAGTTAAAGATGGTCTGCTTCTTCCTTACTTCTTTGGTTGTAATTCTTCAAGGTTACTATTATAGCCTTTTACTTTTATTTCACATCCCAACCAATTAATGATGGGTCCTCCACCTAGGAGTTTAGTTTGAAAAGATATTTTGAAAATATTAGATATCAGGGTGGAAAGGAGTATTAGAACATTTTGCAATGGCTAAAAAGATTGTCACTGTACCAAGTACCAACACGAGTTTACCTAGAGACAAGAAGGCTTGTGCAAATGAGGGACAAGTGATGTACATAGAAGTTGAAACCAGAAAAAAACAGTAACTAACAGAAGATTTTTCCTTTTCAACTAAAATACTCTATTTATTTAGTCTTGTTGTTTTTTGCAGCCAAACCTTAATTACACTATACTGATGAATTTCCTAATTTCACTAGTAATAGAGGCTTTAGTAGTGTTAACAAAATAAAATCCTCATATAATAAAACTAAAGTAGTTCCATCCTAACTACAAACCTCCACTATCATTGATGTAACGACCGGGCACAAGTGCTTTGGCCTAGTCATTTTTCAAACATTGATTAACCGAAGTTGAAGATCATAAGCTTATCCCTACCAATACACAGGATCTTACCTTAGTAAGTATTGAATGTGAGACTAAATATTTAGGAGATCTGACATTCCACCAACGTTAAGAAAACTCCATCCTCAAAATTCTTTTTCATGGTTCATGAGTCTAAGCTGTCTAAACAAATCCTGCCCATTCAACACAATCCCAGCTTGGCTCTAAAAACTATTTGTAACTATCCAACCCAAGTGCTACATGATAGGCCTACTCATTTCTTTAAAAGTAGTTAACTGAAGTTAAAGATCATAAACAACTCCCCAATAATATACTGAATCTAATCTCGACAGGCATTGCATATGGGACTACTAAACTATTTGGGGGTATTACAATTCCACTCCCACTAAAGCAAGTCATAAGATTATAAACATATTAGAAAAGAAGTACAATACCTTTTGTGGCATGTAAATAATCATCCACCTTATCAAGCCTCAACTTCTTCTCAAGAACTTGAGACAGCTTCGACTTCTCAAACTTCTGGGATATCAACTTCAAAATGTCTTTAGAACCACAAATATTACACAATGACATGAACCTCATTTTTACCCGTAACATTAAGGTGGCGAAGGTAGCCTTCGGAAACCAGCCAGTATGTAACTGTGACGAACATCAGTCTATTCTATCAGTAAATATGACAAACTAAACAATATTGAGTTCAATTACAACTTAAAAAGATATTTAGATGATTAACTAAGAGACACCATAGAATTAAGGTAAAACCAATGAGGAACAATGAAATTGAAGAAACTGATTGACCTACTGTGCAAATTGTCTGTTGTACAGGCTTCCTGATCTCTTCTTGAATGAAGTCATCAGCGAGCTCAAAGAGCTGCAAAGTAGAAAACGTTTTTGACGGGAACACTCGAAATTCACATATCTCCTTCCATGAAGGCCCCGGCCTAGAGAAAATAGCTCAAAATAATGACGTGTTTTAAAATTAAATCATGTTATGAAAAATAATACTCCTTTGATATAGAAGGAGAAAATATAACAAATTGTGTGTGTATCACAGAACCACATTTAATAATTAGTAAGAGCATAAAGAAAAATAGCTGTGAATAGTGTTGTTATATAACCTATTTACAAGAAAAAAATGACAGCTAAGAAAGTGATATTCATCTAAACTGAAGGAATAAAATGAAGTTGAATGTAGAGCACTTAGAACTCAAGAGGGGAAGGAGACACATTTACAACTAAATTGGTTGGATTTAAGGGGTGATGTGTACCCTGAAGTGGAAACTGATAATTGTAATTTGATATGAGAACTTCCAAGAATTTATTGCTTTCGATAAAAAACGGCAGCTGTACTCAGAGTTCCTCGCAGGCATCAAATGCTCACTTTGCTGGATAACCATAATGATGCCTTCAACGGTAAAATAGTTGTAGTGTCAGATTTAAAGGGGCGCAGATAGGGGTTACAAGAGGATTGGAATTTCCTACAGGTCATCTACAGATAGTATAGCCTGGAATCTAATATTAATTGATGCCCTTATGATGGTAACTAAAAGACTACATATTGGTCACAAGAGGATGGAATTTGCTAGGTGGTTATCAAGAGGTAGCCACAAACCAATGAGTATAGCAAATTGGCACAAAATGTCTCCCCTAGTTTATATCCACCAGAATAAAAAAAACAAATTCTCACTAATAAGCTACCAATTCAAAGGAATCAATTACTATGATAAAATTCTAGAGAGAGATGGATAGCAAAGTACAACTAAGGGATACCTAAGCAAAATTTCTTCTTCCACCTAATCCCAAAGAAGGTGGGGGCATGGATCCTATTCTAGGATCCTTATGATTCAAATGACCAATGGAAACCAAATAACTAACTCTCAACCTATGTTAAAATTTCATTAATCTCAGAATAAGTCGTTTAAAATATATGGGGCAACCAACATTACTAGAAAAAACTAAAGAACCTAAAAGTAATCAACTTCCTAATTATAATTATTTATTCCAATAGAAATAGCAACTACTTACGGGATTCCAAAAAAGTAAACACCCCCTAGAAATCTTCCATGCATGATCTCTTCATAAATAAAACCCTTATTCTCGATATTCCTTTCAGCTAGAACCAAACTTTTCTATGTTAAGCATCCTATAAGAAGCCAGCGTAAAGTGTCCACAAAAGTTCAGAGTTTGTCAAGAACATCTTTTGCTTCAAATGTCAAAAACATTATTAATAAAAGAGTAACACAACAAAGAATGCAGGCATACTAAATAGCCATACAAATAAGAAATCTGTCCTCAATGGTAACACATCATTCACTAGCAACCAATATATGAAATCACCAAAATGAACTTTAACACTGAGAAACATTGAAAGAAAACTCACCCATTCACAGAGACTGTTTCACCAGTCTTCAACATTTGAGATGGTATACGGAAATCAATTCTTTGATAGCTGCCATTCCCCAAAAACAAAATATATTAGTTATATATATGGAATAGTAAGTCCATAACAATAGCAAATACAGTTAGAATATGAGTAATGCATACAGTAGCCAGCTGCAAAGTGCAGGGTGAGCATTTGATTGGTTCGGTTTTGAACCTAATTACCAAATTGGCAATCGATGAATTTTGTAACCAAACTGAAACCAAAGAAGGTATGAAACCTAGCCAAACTAAACTGAAATATTTTGGTTTGGTTTGCTAAACGGTAGCCAGATTTTACTGAAGTTATTGAAAAGAGAGAATATGTAATTGTATTGATCAAAAGTACACCATATAAAATTTAAGCATTTAAGCATTTCAAAATTAACCTAAAACATCAAATATCTTAACAATAACTCATACAAAACATAAGACTTCATAATTTTTTAAAAAAGATTCGGTTGTTCAGTTCATTTATGATTCAGTTCGAAATATAATATGGTATAAGAAACATATTCTTTTTTAGTTCCAAAAACCAAATGCAGATACATTTGAAATCAAACTAAATTTTCATTTTGGTTCTGTTTGGCTTAGGCAATTTTGGTTTTCGCCAAATAATGCTCAGGTCATCACCATTGCAAAACAAAACTTTAAATTATGAGTATTTTCTTAGGGAACCGCCATGCAGCTAAAATTAAACGCACCCGATCATAGGTCAATAGAGAAATAGATATCCACTCAAAGAGGATGAGTATGTATTAGATTTGTACTAGTCCTCCACCTTGAGACACTTCAATAATGGTCACAGTATTTTCATATGAATCAATGACCTTGAATTTGAGAAATTTTATGGTGAACTCAGAGCAGAAAAAATGAGGGACCACAAATAGGCCTAATTGTTGCTTAAGCATTTATAATCACTTCTGCAGTTACTAATGCATCCAATATTTAAAATAACACACAGTAACATAACTATGTCAGTATAGCTTGCATTTTTTTTTCTGTCCAGTAGCCTCAAAACAAAACAAAATAAATAGCCTTCCCATGCTTTTATTCACAATTAGTTACATTTTACTAAAAGATGTGTGTATAGCCGAATCATCTTCAGTATAGGAAAAATAAGTCAAAACACAAAGAACAGTCTTCATCTATAAATAAAGTATAACAAAAATGGAATAGCTGCTGAATACAACTTAATTTAATTGCTTGCAAGTCAGCATTAATCACATTGAGTAATTGCAACAATGATAAATATAAGATAAGAACAAATTTCCCCATGTTGAATATGTTAATAATGAAACAAGCTTACATCCGTGAGTCAGAATCCTGGCGAGGATCATAGCCTTTTCTAATCCAAAATCCACGAAAAGGCCCCCTAGAAAAGTAGTATGCACTTCTGAAAAGCAGCCTAAAAGGAAGTTTGCAAATGGCATACGTGAATGTTCAAAAGTTAATGAAATAATCTAATTATATTTACCAATAAGGATGCATAAGCAAGAACTATACCAATTCTAAAAAAAATAAAAATATCCTAAAAAATAAAAAGGTAAAAGCTTTAAGGCTGCAAGTTAACTTTTTCGAGTGCTCAATTGGAACATAAAGTTGGGGCCTTTTGAGAAAACTAACCATCAAAAGTTTTTTAGGACTTTCCGAAGACAATATCAACATGTCAAGCATAATGTGAAAACTGCAATATTGCAGAAAAGAGCAAAAGGAAGAGAAGAGTAACTGTGTGGCAGTATACCGGCAAGCTGCAGTACCTTTTAAAACATTCATCCTTGATATTTAATCCATCATACAACA
This sequence comes from Piper longum, assembly GCA_032619315.1. Classification (NCBI taxonomy): domain Eukaryota; kingdom Viridiplantae; phylum Streptophyta; class Magnoliopsida; order Piperales; family Piperaceae; genus Piper; species Piper longum. The sequence goes on from JAVDBV010006223.1 coordinate 9,520, forward strand.
AACGCTCTTTCAGTGAGCGTCGAGGCCAGATTGGTTTTTCTTCAAACAATTTCACCATAGCCACCTGTTGTTCCCATTCCAATGTTCCCTGATGAAGATGACATTCCCAATTGATTTTCTCAGGAATCTTTAAGATTGTCAAGGATAACAAGCACAAAGAACCACATAAAAAAGATAAGAGTATTAGATTTTTTTCTCACCAAGAAGACATGACATGGAATATTAGATCTTTTCTCAAATAGGAAGACACGACATGGAAAGACATAACCCAAATGCAAGATTTTCTCATTTGTCTCAAAGGTTATCTCGTGAAGATTCTTCTAAGTCAACTTTTTCCCTAAATTTAACAAATCAAGATTGCTCATTAATAATGGTGTTATCTTGTGAGCTTTTAGTCCACATTTTCTGAGAAGGAAAAGATTTATCCACTCCATAGGAAGTGCAGCAGAAACTAGAAAAAATAAAACAACTTTCAGTTTGTTCCCAAATTTGAAGATGTCAGAGATTAGAGGGGAAAGCGAGAGAAACATTTCAAGCTCATTCCCAGAAGATAAACCAGCAATCACATTAAAAGTTTTCATGGCAAAATAAAATCTTCTAACTCATTAAGTGGATATTTTTTTTTGTGAAGTCAAGAGCGAGGCATGGCTCTATCTCCATCTGCAATGCAAAAAATACAAAGTGAGTCGAATTCATCATGTTCTTCATTATTGTAAGTACATAAATAGGCTATAACTGGCTATAAATGATATGAAAATGGTTAAAAAAATCAACAAATAAAAAAAGTGGTAAAATAATTGGAAAAATTAACCGAGTCAGACTTTAAATTTAAATTGAAATGGTAAGGGGCTATACCCTAAAGAACTAATTATTTCATTTAAAATTATAAATCTCAACTAATATTAAGTACCTAATTGCACTAATTGTGGTTTTGTTTTTTTTTTTTAAAACACCATGTCAAATATCTAATGTAAGTGCAAAATGGTACAATGCATCATATTAGACCATTGTAGTTTTTAAAACCATATTTATAAAAGTGTGAAAAATTAACTATATTTTGAACAATTTTTCAACGGTTAAAAGTTGATTTCGGTAGATGGTCGTGAAATCAGTAAACAGCTCAGTTATGGTAAACGGTAGTAAATTTGGTAAATGATTATGGTTAAAGCTATTAACCTAGCCATAACGAAGCCATTTACAACCCTAGGATATATATTACTGAGAAACAATATAATAAGAGGAAACAGACGTTCCAAACAATTTCGGTGTGAGATTAAGGAACAGAGGTGTGCAGCCCATTACAGAAACGAATAAAATGATCAACATTAATTAAGGGAAAAACTCTATCTAAGTATCTAATTAGGGAGCACACATGCTGGCACATGCACCCAACACATACACACACACACACACACACACACACACACACACACACACACACACACACACACACACACAT
>JAVDBV010006225.1:0-16373 GCA_032619315.1 Piper longum
GGCCGATCCGATTTAAATCGGCCGATTCCGCCGAATCGACCGATTCGTGCATCTATGCTTTTACTATGATCCCATAGGAAGGGGTTTTTTAATAAAAATAAAAAATAATAAAAATTAAAAATTAAAAAGACCACCATTTGGAGGTATATCCAAAGCCGACCGATCAATGCTCATTTGACTTTTTCAATGCCATTCTCCATACACTCGCATCTACACATCCACATTTCTCTGTGAAAGCAGAGACATTAACAAATAAATTATCTAAAAAAATAATAACAAATATTCCGATAATAATAAAATCTTTAACAAATAATACTCAAAGTCGTTCCTTTCATAACGGATGACAATAAATTTTTTAATAAATATTACTTTCTACTTATAGGATCTTTTCGACAAATCAAATAACAACCGAAACCCATAATAAAATATACTTTTGTAATCATTGCTATAAACATAATAGAAACAACATATGTACCACTTCCATCCCTCTCTACTTCTTCACAAACATCTCCTACAAGTACAAATAGGTATAACACTATATTTTTTTTATTTGTATTTGATGTTCTAGTTGTATGCCGGCGTATTGTACGGGAATCTAGACTAGTTGAACTTAATTTGCGTTTTACACCTAAAAGTGGCCAGTCCACTCAATTGTTGTCATTACTTGGTTTGTTCGCTCTCCAAAGTGTGCTGCTCTGTTTACAAGACCTCCTAGGCATGAAGACTTGTACCAGCTACTTTTCAAACTAAGCTTGCTATTCGACAAAGGAGCAAGTGATCAGGAAGGCCAAATGCATGTAAATGGCAAGTCAATTGTGGCTATTACACAACTATATGTATTCCCAATATAGCTTATGGTAATGACATAATTTCTCGCATCACCATCGCCCCCTACTATCTCCAATATACATATCAGAGCGTCCCAAACCACAGCATTTGGACGAACAGGAAGAGCACTAACACTAAACTAATCATAGCTCTTGGCTATATGCCGGGCAATGTGATAGGAAGAAAACTTGGTTTACCCAGTCGTGTTAGTAGTCCATGAGAAAGCTACAAGCACGTACTGACAGTGGCTACACCCCAAGAAGATAAGTTCCAAAGTGGGTCTTGTTATATTAAAACATTTGATTGTAGTAGGACCTGTCCAACTAGTCAGCTTCTACGCGTAAGTGAATTTGTATATAGTGCGGTATAGTATATACGCTGCATTGCCAGTAAATAATCTTGCAACCTAATTAGCATGTATTAATGTTATAAATATACGTACGAAACCTACCCAATTTTTGTACATCTCAAATATGTAGAATTCTTTAATATATGCAAAATAATCGTCTAAGATAAACTATTACTAGGTATTTTCTTAAATCATGTATGACACTGTCTTTTTTCTATCTTGGGCACTGGTTGAAGCTCACCATCATCTCAACTTCTCTCACCATCAGTCCAATTCCTAATCCCAGTTACCAATCAAGCTTGTTAATTAGATTGCTATCAACCTTGGTCGTCGTTCTATTGTCTCTAGTTGCGCTGGTGAAAGGTGCAGTTCTTGTTGCCGGATATTGTCCATCACCGTCGACAACCTTCATCAAGTCCACCTAATGGCCATCTTGGTCCAACGCAGCCTTCCCGTCAACGCCATAGACACCTCCCATTTCACCCTCCTCCCCGACCCATCATCCCACAAGCTCTCCTTCTCCGATTCCGACCACGTCCTCCTCTCTCGCTTCAACTCCCACCTCCACACTCATAACGCTCCAAATTGGCCCGTCACCCTCCTCTCCATTGGTGGAGGTGGCGTTGACCCGACCTACTCTCCCAGGATATCATCTGACCCGACCCTAACGAGATGTCCGACCTCGGCCAACTCCTCCGAGAGTGGAGGGCCGAGATTGACCGGAAGGCCATTGCCACGGTGGCACCACCCCTGCTCCTCCCCGCAGCCGTCTACTTCCCCGCGACCATGATCTTTGACCCCTGAAACTAATCATACCCCGACAAAGCCATAAGTCAAAGCGTCGACTGTGTCGACCTCATGTGCTTCGACTACCACGGAGCATGGGACACACCACCACCGGGGCCCATGCCGTTTGTACGATCCGATTAATACCCGTTTGAGCACAAGCCATGGCTGCGATCATGGGCCTGGGCCGGCGTCCAAACCAGCAAGCTCGTAATGGGCCTGACCATGGAGTGGGGTCCCCGGCCTTGGAGGTGGGCCCCGGGGGAGAGTGGAATTCTGACATTTGCAGAGGTGGAGGAGCTTGATGGGAGGGATAGGGGCAAAGTGGTGTACGACAATGATACAGTCTCGGCGTATTCATATGTTGGGGAGTGGTGGATAGGGTATGATAATACGGTGGCCGTGAGGGAAGAAGATCAAGTTTGCAAGGGGCATGCGACTTAGAGGGTACTTCTTCTGGGCTGTCTCAGGTGACAAGAAGTGGAAGATTGTTTGTTCAATATTTACCAGTTTACTTTCTTAGGCATAAAATTATATTTTTGTTATGATCCTGATTTTGGGCCTGTCGGTTGAATTAATTTGCAGCATCCAAGTCGTGGGATCGATGAAATGACTATGGTTTTATGTGCCAGGGAGAAGGAAAAGATTAAAATTTTCTTGTGGTATATTGCTGAACAGGCCTGGCGTCAGGAGCATGACTAAAAACTTCTCTTGGATCAAACCCAACATTATCGTGCTTGCCGTGTGGACGAACGGGGTAGTCTTCCCAGGGTCATTAACTTGTCTACAAGATCATATGAAATGAAATACAAGTTGTTTTATGTTAGTTAGGAACGTTAATACGATGTTCACGTAATGCAAAAGGTCCTGAGTAGTATCTTTGTCTCGAAGTTTTAATTTTCATCATTTATTTTTTATGGAATTAGCATAATTTAACGTCAGTTTTATAATTTAAATATGTTCAAGCACGAAATTGCTAGAAAAAGTGAATGTTTTAGAAGATGACCAAGTAAATATATTCGTGCCAAAAGTGCAAATGCTCAAGAATATAATAAAGAAGCCCGCCAAATATTTGCTTTGTTATTACCTCACGAGTCATATGCATGAGCAACATGGGCAAACAACTCCAAGCAAAAAATATAAAGAAAATATGTCAAGAAGGAATGAAGGATTCCATATGTAAAACTATTGTCCTTGCACTTGATTCTAATATATGTAAATTTTATTATATATTATATAATAATCAACTCCTAAAAGTTCAAGCTAGTTATTATATAAGATCCGAATCAACCTCGTTCAACTATTCATAAATCCGATATGACAACTCTTATGGTATTAAAAACCTAAAAGATAAATTTTGATAATTAACCTCCACTTCAATATTGATATTTAAAATTTGGAGATTGACAATGAATGTTTTTCCTAACTTATTATACATCATCACTTAACAAATAAGAAATAAAAAATTATTTTTTAATATTTGAAGATAAGTATTATTGGTGCTCAATATGGTACATTTAGTGTTGTATACATAAGTTTAAAGCTTTAAAATGCACTCGTTTTAATTCTATTCTATATATAAAACTAATTCAAGAAATATTTCTAAACGATTCTTATTTTAAAAACATTTATTTGTGGAGCAATTAGGTCACGGAGACATTTGTTGAAAACTAAGTCTAGTTTTATTATCTGGATCTTCTAAGTAAGTGAAAAGTTGAACAAAATATTAAAAGGTAACATTTAATATTAATGTGTACCTATTAATGAGAAAAATATTGTACAAAAGATTTTCAAAGTCTATAAGTAGGTATTTGAGTTTTAAATGAAAACTAACAAGTAATAGAATAAGGTTCTAAGTTCCTTTATATTCAATATAATTTTATTAAGTTCCTCTTCGTATAGTTGTACTATTGAATTTTCCTCATATTTATAGTTTGTTGTAATTAAGTTCTTTATTTTTAGCCTTCATCCCAGCATAATGGTACAAAGCCAAGTTCGAGTAAGGATCTCTGAATTATGATTAACAACAAGTCATGCTTGATTAGATGCAACTCTTAATATAACTATATAAAGTAAGAAGATAAAGCCACAAAGAAGAAGATATTGGGTGACTTGAAGAGAGTAGAATCAACTCTCTTTTAAGCTGGTGAAAGATATGATATCATGGAAGAAGGCTTAGAGCGACCAAATGTGAGACAATGTTGATTAACTCAAGAGAAAAAAATGTTGCGAGTTTGGAGTGAAGAAATATAAGATTTTCCAACATCTATCAAAAAACAAGAGATAGACGAAAGTATATTGAAGAACGCGACGAGATAGAAGAGATATGTTCAAGAATGATTTCTTTGTTATCTATTTATGGAATAGATGATTTGTTTTGGAGGAAGGAAGCGAATGTCTCTACATCAAATAAAGCATCATACAAAGGTGAAGAAAGCTAGCTAAGTGAGGACAAGGAAGATGGAAATCATGCAAATGAAATTAAAGATATGAATAAAAAAAATAAAGCAAATTAGGCTTAAAAGAGGATGCTGAAAACCTAAGCCTAATTTTGATATTTAATATTTAATTAGACATAAAGGAGGATGCTAAAAATTAAGTTTAGTTTTGTTATTTGGATCTTCAAGATAAGTGAAAAGTTGAACAGAATATCATGATGCAACATTGAATATGAATGCAAACAACATGTAGTCCTCATAATTATAATTTGTTGTGATCAAGGTCTTTATTTTTATCCTTTCATCCCAACAACAATCACCTAATTTACAAGGGTATTCAAAGCTCAATCAGGTTCAAAGTTGTCCATGTTGACTCGATTTTATACAAATCAAAGTTAGCTCGAGCACAAGCACATCTAAGTTCAACTTGGCTTTAGTGAATATTAATACAATAATTTATATATTTTAAAATAATCATTTTCCTAAAATAAAATAATAATAATTAAAATTATGCCCAAACAATAAATTTGCACGATAGTCCATAAGATAATATACCATCTTGTGCAAGAACAACTACTTCGCATAAAATTGATACAAAGTTGATCTATTTATTTTTACAAAATTAATTTTCTTAAACTACATGGGAAAAATATAAATAAATAAATCTCGATTTTTTCCCATTTGGCTCAAACTTGACTCAACTTGAAATATAAATTTTTAAAAAAAGGTTTTTATTATATATTAATCAGAAACAAAATACATTTGGAGATCAGATGCAGCCAGCTTACGAGCTGCTAGGTTTCATGTTCTAGGAATCCATTTAACACAGAACAAACCGTCCCTAAGAGCAATCCGGCATTTAGATGCTATGGGATAATTGTTCCGGTTAATACAATCCTCAAAATTATTCATACATTTGACAGTATTTGTGGAGTCATAAAGGAAGGCAACTCGATCAAAATATGCGTGTTTGGCCCATAATACTGCTCACTCTAGCGCCTTCAGCTCAGCTTCTTCTGGGTCTCCAAAACGAGGCACGACTCCACTGTCTGCAAAAATAATATCATTATTAGAAGTAAAGATAATGAAGGCCCAAGAAGCAACTCCTTCCTTAAAGCCCCCATCAACTGCAGTGAATAAAGAGCATTGCCAAAGATCATAGTCATCAGAACTTGGGCATATATTCAACATGGTAAGAGAAGAAATCAGACCAAGAGAGACTTCAGCATGTGTAATTCTTGATTTCGCTTTTAGAATGAAACTTTCAAATTCGGATTGTTGAGTTTCAATGAAGTAAATTATTTCTGTGTCTCCACAGTTCACCCACCACAACGAGAACGAAGGACTCGCCATCACAAACCTTTGTAGCCTTTAAGCAAATAGTCCCCCAAGTTGGAGCAAGAAAAGAACTGAAGCCTAACAGTTGCAACTTCAAAGAAGGCAACCCTAATAGCATCACACTCAAAAAACAAACGAAGAACAGACTCATCTCTATTAGCACAAAGAAGGTAGTGAGGTTTATCAATGTTTATGTGTCTGCCAAGAAGATTATCCTTTGTAGGAAAACAATTCATAGCAATTTTCCACTCTAGCAAGAACAAACTAGGTGGCAGCTTAAGTTTTCACCATTTTTCCTTAAAGGTTAACAGAAATGTGACAATAACAAGATTTGACCGAAAATTTGCCAGCCCTAGAAGGTCACCAGTGAAGTTGATCCTCTATGTCCGACGACGGAGGTAAAAGTTTAACAATGCTTTCAGCATCATTTGGAACAAAAACTTCTCTAATTAGATCTCCATTCCACCTGCCAGTTATTGTGAAGCTTAAATGGGGAATGAAGTACACGGGTAATTGCATTTTATTTTTGTTATCCTTTTCGATTTGTGGTTGAAAAAATGGGTAGTCATCAAATAATTTGCTTTGGTGTTTTCTTGTGGCAGGTTATCTTGTTTCAGTTGTTTCATACATGAACGTGCAGGTATTGGCTTAAACCTTTTGGTGTTGTAGTTATTTTTTACAATAAAAAATCACTGGCTTAAACCTTTTGCTAATATTCGGTTTGTGTTAAGCATCGGCCTGTTATGTTTCCATGATCCATATTAGAAATCATGGCTTATACCTTTTGCTATTCGGTTGGCCAACACTAAGGAGTATATTGATGGCCAACGTACTGGGAACCTTGGGGAGATTTTGATAAGGTATTGCTGCATCCTGTTTTTGCAAAATCAAATGCACCCTTTCTGTTCCCTGTTTCCGATTTTTTTTTTCTATATGAGCCATCGGAACTAGAAGCTTGTACCGTAAAAAGAAGAAGGAACTTTTATCAATAAAAAAAAAGTAGACGTCTAAGAATCATGATGAAGTCAATGACTCGTGTGGTATTTATACGTCGTACTAGTTCTATCAATTCTTTATTATATCTTCTTCTTCTTCTTGTTTTCTCTCCCCTGAATTGAATGAAGTTGTTGAACTCATGGCTCTTAATGCTAAAACTGGGTCTTTTACTCTTTTTTATTTGACAGATGCAACAATGTTCTCTACCTTCGGGGTGCACCAGAGAATAATGGAGAGGAGGCCGATACTGACCGATGAAATGTGATATCTAGAGAGAAGAAATCAGGCAAATTGTGTGTTTGAATGTCTTTAAGAGTTTGACATTAAAAATATTTTGGGACTATCTTGTGATAGTACAGAAAACTAATGTTTGGGTTCGGGGAGGGCGATCTTATGGATATAGAAATTTACACTATGCATACCAGGTTTCATCCTCTTTTTCAGTTTTTCCATATGTGATGAAAAGTATGCGTCTCACTCTCCGGGTGTCGACAACAGTATATTTTTCCCCCCAAACCTTTACTCTTTGAGAGGCAGCTGCTTTTTGGAAAGAAGCTGCTTATTTTAGCCCCATGGCTGATTTCACAACCAATGTGTTTTTTCGTAAAGGGTGCTAACCTTTTTTGCCGAGGAAGAATAATGCTTGAACTTTTCTTTGGAAGTGAAGGGTGAACACTTGAACTTGATGTTTGCTGATTGGGCAAATGTCTCATCTTTAGTCGTTATCCGAGCTTACAAGTTCATTAGAAGCAGAGGAACTTCTTTGTGACATTTTCCAATATCTAAGCAAGAAACTATACTTAGTAACCATCAATGCACGTCATGTGCAAATCGATATATTGAACCGTGTATTGTTGTATGTGTAACAGCCGATAGATTATGGAAGGTGGGTTACTTGCTGTCGGAATTATCATGCAAACATTCATTGCATGCTTAATTTTCAAGGAAGGTTGTCCACCTTTGGAGGACTTTGTATTTCGTATAAACTACCTTATAGTCCGGTCGGGGACCTCTAATAAAAGAACGTAAAATTAGTAAGATGAACAAATTAACAAAGAATGACTTGTAGAGTTTATAAACGGATACGAACTTTATTACTACACAATGACTTATATCATGGCTCTATGACTCATGAGCTCAAGCGAGCTTTTCCGACTTCCCCATTCGGTTGAAGCTGCCAAAGTAAAAAAGAAATTAGAAAAAAGAAAAAAAAGGCCAAAATAGATAATTATATTAGAGAGCACATTTCTAAAAATAATTTCATATTATTGATCCATAAAAATCTTTATCTATTATGAGATTGTTTAGTTTTAGCTCAAGCTGATAGTTTAAGGTGTGTAATCATTAATTCATTCAAATTAGATGACTCTATTTTTTCTAATTAATTAAACAATACTATTCTCATCAATATCTAAGTATTCTTACATTAATTTAAAAGGCTCTCTTCATCCGAATATTCTTTTAATTTTAAAGGCTTATATGAACTTGAGTTAACATATAGAGGAATGTGACTATCAGTATAAATAAACACAAATTGGTGCTAATTTTTTAATATATGAAATTTAAATTTTATACCTTGCTTAGAGATAATCCAGTCCTTGTCCTGCCCAAGTGCCCAAAAGAAATACCCAGCAAGTTCATACTGCTTAGCGTACCTAACCTTCTTCCTTATCGATCTCTCATCGTCGTATCCAATCCAAGAAGTCCCCACGTACGAGTATGTGGACACCGTCCCCTCATCATACACCGCCGTCGCATTGTTCTCCTCATTGAACTCCACCACTTTCTTGAACGTCATCTCGCCGCCGTCTGGCCCCGTCGCCACCGCCGGAGCTCCGATCCCATGCACCGCCGGGTTCTCAAGCTCCCACGTCCTCCCATACAGCGGCAAACCCATGACCAACTTCTCCGACGGCACCCCTTATATTAAGATCACATATTAAAGAATATTTTTGTTTACCGGCTTCAGTAGTCATGAAATATTAATGGAATAAACAAAAGGTTTAGATTACGAGAGAGAAAAATAAAAAAGATTTTAAGAAAAATAAAATAAAATAATTTTCTCCTGCACTTTGGTTAGAAAATTATAGAGAGAGAATTTGTAACACATCATTTTCACTTTTTACAATTTTCTTATATTTATTGTGGTAAAATAATTACGAAAAAGTTTACCCTCGCAATGAAAATCAATTTCTTCTTCTCATATATCCTTGCATAGGAAACATAAAATCTTTTTCTTTCTCACAATTTTAACATACCCATTAGAAAGCCCCCCTCCAACTTAAATTTTATGATAGGATTGTAAATAGTAAAATGCCTTCACATTTAATTGACATTACAATTAAGTAAGAAACTTTTTACCAAATAAAAAATCGATTAAAGTTAACGAACTAATCTATTCAATATTAGTCTGTGATTAAAATAGGATATTTGAACAATTAAAATAGAATAAAAAAATTAAATTATTAAAGTATATATTATTACAATAGAGATTTTTCTTTTAAAATCAAACTAAGAATCAATGAGAATCTATACCTCATATATTAGATTGTTATATTCTATTTTATCATTCAACAAAAGTTTATTTATAAAATTAAAATTTTATTTAGTAGAACACAATTAATTTAGCATTTAATAAATGAGCTTTGACAATTTTTTGGTTAATCAAGTAAGCCAAGTTTAGCCAAAACGCAAATGCAAAATACCTATCTCCAGCCACGACTGGATCCCATAGCTTGTGCTCACCACCGAGCTAGCATCGAAAAGCGCCGCCGGCGCTCCGGTGTGGGAGACGTCCCACGATCCATGGTAGTCGAAGCACATGGGATTCGCCCAGCTCAAGTACTCGCCCATTGCACTGCCGGGGTAGCTCACGTCGTACCCCAGCGGGGAGAGGTTGGCAGCGTAGTAGACAGCCGCGGTGAGCTGCATCTCGCCGCCCGCCGCCGCGCGCCACTCTTGGAAGAGCAGGGCGAGGTTGTCCATGTCGGCTCGGGTGCGGGGGTACTCCCAGTCGAGGTCGGCGCCGTCGAGGTTGTAGGTTCGTACGGCATCGACGGCCGACTGTATGAAGGCGGAGCGGGCGGCGCTGCTGTTGACCATGGCGGAGAAGGTGTCCGGGTCGCTGCCGCCGCCGCCAATGGAGATGAGAGCCTTTGCCGGCGGGTCGGCGGCGTGGAGAGTGGCGGCGAAGCGGGGGAGGAGCTTTTTGTCGGTGGGGGTGATGGTGATGGTGTAGGTGGTCGGGTCGAGGAGGAGGAAGGCGTAGTAGACGTGGGTGAAGTAGGAGGTGGCGATCTCTGATACGTCGAAGTTGGGTTGCGCCCACGACGGCCAGTATCCAGCCTTCACCCCGGCTCTGGCCGGCGGTGGTGCGGCTGCCGGAGGCGGCGGATAGGTCGAACGTGGTGGGGAGGCTGGTGTCAAGTAGCCTTGCATGGCCGACGAGGTGGTGGTGGCCGCCGTGAGGAAGATGAAGCAGGCCAGTTTTTGAGTGGCCATTGCAATGTTTTTATGGATTGAGGGTGTAAGGCTTTCTGGTTATCAGTTTCTATTTGATATATATATACATACGTATGAAATTAATTATTATGTGGTTGCTCAAGAAACATCGAAAATTGACTTTTGCATTGGAGTTGGGCATTGGTGTTTCCAGCTGAATTTGTTTCTTGTTGAAGGCAATGATGTTATCTTACACATTATAATATTTTTCTTGCATGCTTACATTTTGTATTTTTCTTCAAACTACTACAACCTCTCCCCTGCATACACACTTGACTAGTGGTAATTTTAACCCTCCCCCTCTCACTCAATTGTTAAATCTTTTAAATGTTAGTTTACATTGCTAATGATTTATAAGAATAGTCATTTAAGGTTTGTTTGGTTACATAAAATTAATGTAAATAACATGAAAATTTGAAATAATCAACTTTACCAAAAATAGTTGTATTTAATATTTTTTTATAATAATTATTATCAAGTTAATTATTTTATATACAAATTAAGTTCGATTATATCCAAAAAATATAAAATAATCATGATTACCTTATGTGGCTGATCCATGTACTCTCCAACGATGAAAAATAAAATTTTCCTTTTTTTGAAAATAGTATAAATGAAAAAAATCACATAAAATGAAAATATAATGACATAAAATTTTTTAAAATTTTACTTACATATTTGCATAGTAAAAAAATATTTTTTCTCATGTGTATATGTAAGTACCTAACAAAATTTTCTTCATTTTTTTTTATTTTTAATAAAAAAATTATTTTGTAAAATTTTAAAATAGAATAAATTTACTTTAATTAAAATTAAAATTTCTTTTGACTAAATTTTAATACATCTATCGGCCATGAGATTGATTATCATGCCATGAGTATCAAGTTACCCGCGATATAGATATTGCCGTCCATTCCTGCGATCGTATGCTAATTTGGACTCAAGTATAGTCTGGAATTGGCGTTACATTTTTTATTTACGTTGTACTCATGATAGATGGCTAAGTATTACATGTGCCAGCATAAATAGTAGTTTAAGATTTTCTTAATAAAGTTAGATGAGAGAATAACCTCAAGAAATAAAAAAAAAACGTGGAAAGGGTATTCACCAACTCTTATTGTCAAAGTGTATCTGCAGAACAATGTCTAATTTATACAAAAAATGAAAGTGTATGTATGTAGAAGTTTACAGTGAACCTGTTTGAGGATAGATGCGAATTATGATAGCGCAAAGTAGATGAAAAGAAAAGCTCAGACGTGCCGCTTGTTGCTTTCTATCTCAATCAGACTTTGCTTGACGCACTTTGAAAGAAATATAAACGAAATAGAGTGAAGTTAACCAGCAGCTTTCATCAAATTATTAATATTTTGGTAAAGACATTGTTAATAATTTAGCTCTAGGTAAGGTGGCAAAGGCCTGTCGGCAAATAGTTGTTGATGTGAAGACCTAGTCACGGAGCTCTTTTGAAAAAAATAAAAACAAATGTATTCAGGTTCGGCACCAGATAAACTTGTCGAACAAACCCTAATAGTTCGGGTCAGGCACCTTAAAAAATGGGATTAAGTCACCTAACCCAATGCCGAAGGATGCTAGCTAGTTGGGTCCGGTTCGACAAGTTTATCCAGATAAACTTGTCGAACCTGTTGCCACTTTTTTATTAACAAAATATATATATAAGCATTTATTATAAGAATTTAAAAATGCTTGAAAATTTCACTTTCTTAAAATCAGACAAAGAAAATTCAAACATATAGCTTTTTTATCCAGGTCCTTAATTATGTAACTAGTTAATGTGTCACTCTATATGCTATCTATAATATAGATAGATTAAGATTTTATAGATAAACTGTTATTAAATATAGAGAGACTATAATGATACGATTATTTATGGATAATTTTTTTTTTGGAATTAATAAAATGGGCAGTATTCAAATTTCAATTTTTTATGTAATTAAATTTAAATAGTTGAGTTCAAGTTCACTTAAAAAGATAAATGGTTGCTTTAAAAAAAAAAGAAAAAAAAATAGAGAACCAATTGGGCAGCCTGCCTGCGCGCGCCGTACCTGCAGAAGGCAGAGAAAACTGCTGTAAGATCCAAGGCTCCCATTTTTTACATGCATACAGTTACCAAGGCGTAAAATTTCTGCTCCCACAATTGCATGCAAAATTGACACGTACATGTATTTTTCAAAAGCATGCACCACTCCATTAAATATCAATCACAACATTAATCCGTGGCCACCATGAAAAAAAGTGTACACTTACATGAAATGAACATTTTTAGCCACTTGACTGATTTAACTACGCACTAAATAAGCTTGTTTACAGGTTTACTAAATATTATCAGGTTTTTATTAACCAGATATTTTTAAAGGGGTATAATATAATATTTCTCTATATCGAAATGCCTGCTTAATAAGCCGCAATTGGGGTGCAATAAACTTGGGCTTGGCTAAAAAATAAAAGCACTCTTGATCACATTTAACTCAATCTCAGATCCTCAGTCATTATATTGAGCGTTTGATCAATTGATTGGGCGAAGTTATTGCAGCAGAGCCAACAAATTGATGTGGGTGAATTAGTGAAAATATGAAACATGATACTAATAAGTAATTAGGAGACTGTCATTTTCTCGCTCGACGCCATCCTCTTTTCTGAGAAAACCTTGAATGCGACTTAATCCTTGCTATTGTGTACAACATGATGCACGCAAGCCACCTTTTTTTCTTCGTAGTTTGTACATTCCAATATCATCCGCATGGTAAGAATTGCTTCATCACACATTTACCACACCAAAAGTACACAACTAAAACAAGACATTTACCCAAGACAACACTTCGATTGAAGCAAACAATTCTGTTCTAATTAGCTTACTGTACATTTACCACATCAAAGTACCCAACCAAACCAATACCTTACACGGGAAACATATAGTTCGAATGTTACCCACCAAACGTGTTACTTGAAAGGTCAACAGCGTCACTTCACGCCCAAACCTCCCCCTTCAAAACGCCTACACACTGCAAGTTCATAGAAACTGGACAGCAAGAGACCCAGAGATCAGGGGAAAAGATCACACTATTAAGGAAAGTACGTTTCTGCTCTCGGATTTCAGAACGGATATATATCACAAATAATTGAAGTGGATCACAGACCCAGATCATGGATCAGAGCATCAAAGCCAGATATATTGCTAGCTACGAGTCATGACTACATGAGAAATTTGCAAGACAACCAGCAACCCATGTAAGTGAACGATCTTCTAATACATTTAATTTGATGTGTTTTGATGAAGGGAAAAATTTCCCCATATTATAAACATAAATTCTTCCTGCATGAAACAGTAAAAAAAACAGCATGTTCAATAGATAGTTCCATGTGCACATATACACTTGGACCACAGCATTTATTCACCTCTGATCAGACATTAAAACTTGCATATATAGACATATCAGAATGTATAAGAAGTTCAATAGCATGTCCCACTTCACAAACTCAATCAGAACATGTCTTCTGACGCAGATTCCGATGCTATGTTGGATTTGAGTCTCTCTAGCAAGGAGCCGCCGGCGATGGAGCTCAACCTGCTCGGAAAGTTCGACGACGGCGCCGGAGAAGAAGAAGAAGAAGTCATGGAGGTTGGGAGGGTGTTCCCCTGCAATTACTGTCAGAGGAAGTTCTACAGCTCGCAAGCTCTCGGAGGCCACCAGAACGCACACAAGAGAGAGAGGACGCTGGCCAAGCGCGGCCATGGCGGGCTGCACCGCTTCGGGCACCCTTACACCCACCGTTTCTCGAGCATGGCGTCGCTTCCCCTCCATGGCTCCTCCTTCGGGATGCAGGCCCACGGCGTGGTGCTGCACAGTCCTGTGGTCGGAGGTGCTCTTATGGGTCACCATGGCTTCCCTCGGCCGGTCATTGAGCACCAACCAGGGGTTGGGAGGTTGAGTATGGACGCCGCCGCCGTCGCCGGAGGTGGTGGTGGGGTTGCTAGATTCTCATGGACGGTGGGCAGTGAGGCCGCCGCGGAGACGACGACCGGAGGCTGCTGGCGGCGGATCGCCGGCGGTGGTGCAGCTTCGTTGAGTGGGAACCAGTCGGAGGAGTTGTTGAAGGTTGACCTGTCGCTCAAACTCTAATATTAATATTATTTTTGTCGTTTTTTTTTTGGGTAATTGGTGTTGAAGGTCTGATTTATCTTTAGATGAAAAGTGTTAATTTTCGTATAGTCTTTGTTTATTTTATGCAATTAGTGTAGTGTTTAGTCTAATATAAGTTGTGTATTTCTGTGTTCGAAAGTAATTTTGATCTTTGAAAAAAAAAGGTTAGAATATTTATCTAAGATGAGAAGTGTCTATTTTTATCGGTTCTTTTTTTATTCTGTTCAACGTCTAGCCAGGGAAATTTGGTGTCGGAAATTAAGTACTTTATTTTAGTTGGAGAATAATTTTGATTAGGAATAATGTTAATATTTATCCCGAAGAGACAACATTGTTAAAATTTTTGATGAGTCAAAATGGATGTCAGAAATAGAAGGGATAATCTTGAAATTTTGAAGATGTGCTTTGTAATTTAATTTAAATTTATGTAACTATTAATGATAAACTTATGTATGCTCATTTTTTTACTCTTACAACATTTCATGACCGAGTTACTAATATAATTTACCTATTTATATTAAAATTTTAAAGTTTAATAAAATTTGTTATTTAATAATAAATACTTAACTTGGAGCTTCACCCATTTTTCTTTATTTATTATTATATGTTATTAAGAAAAAAATTAGAGTATACTTCTATCAGTTTAAAATTCTTAAAAAATAAAATCTATTTAATTATTTAAATTTTTTACTTATAAAAATTAAAACCACTTTTAATATTTGTATATAACTATATTTTAAAGTAAAAATAAATAAATAATCATTATTTTATTTGATAATAATATAATAATATTTTTTAACTTATTATTTTTATACTTGTAATATATATAATTAGTAATAAGTTTCAAATATGCGCCCGTGCAGTGTAATTTTAGACTAATTTATCTTAAGACCCAATCTTAAGATATAAATGGGGGATACTATTTATTAAATATTATTAAAAAATTTAAATTACTATTAAAAGTATTTAATAGGCATTAAAATATTATTTACTAATTAAATCTTAGAGTATTATTAAGCCACAAGACTTAACTAGATTACCGCTGAAACAACTAGAGTGTGACCGCAGATCTGCGTTGGACAGGCAAGGCGCCGTTCACGAGTCAAATCAAAATTCCCACCGGGGAAGACGACGAAGATCATAAACTTATATCCAACATACTGATCCACCCTCTATCCTTTCAGCACCATATTCCAAAAAGGCAACAAGTTGAATAAAAAAATACAAGAACAAAAATAGTATGCTTTGAGACAAAAGAAAGAAGAAAAAAATAAAAAAATAAAAAATTTTAAGACAAACTTAGTGTCAAGTACAAAGTTTCCTGTATTTAGGCATTCAAAATATATTAAATCTTTAAAATCTAGTATATATGTATCGGTATGAAATTAGTTAAGTAAATTAAAGATTTATACTTTATTCTCCCTATTTATAAACAAAGTCTTATCCCATTAAGTATTAAATATATAACTTAGTTGATGAATCTTACAATCCATCTATCATAAAAATTCGTTCTCAAAATTCTTATACTTGATTAGTGCAGCCCACGACATTCACTAACTAGTGACTTACGGTTTATCTAGCGTTTCTAGTCCAACACACTGTTTAACAGACCCAACCCACTATCTAACAAAAACTAGGAGGCCGAGGCCACCATCCAAAATTCTTACACTTAACTAGCTCAGTCCACAATATTTTTTGGCCAGTGACTAATAACTTAGCTAATATCTATAGTCTAACTCATTATCTAACACAAATTAGGAGGCCCAACCCACCAACTAACACAAAACTAGAAGACTTTGATACTATTTGTAATGACCCGGCTCAAAGTAGAATGTAATGGACTAAGTTCTTTTATTAAAAGTGGTTTATTAAGTTAAAAATTTATAGTCAATTCTAACTTATATACCCCAGTAGGTATTAGATGTGAGACTAAATTAATAGATCTCACAATTGGATTTTGCTAAGTATTAAAATTAT
>JAVDBV010006226.1:0-15380 GCA_032619315.1 Piper longum
CTCTCTCTCTCTCTCTCTCTATATCTATATATATATATATATAGAGAGAGAGAGAGAGAGAGAGAGAGAGAGTACTAAAATTGCAAGCATTATTACTGTTTCGTGACAGGAGCTGATAGAGTTGAAGAATGGTGAATATCTGGTGACGATTGAGGGAAGCAACGGGACATACAGTGAGTATCCTGACCAGCAGCTGGTAACATCAGTAACATTCGTAACCAACCAGCGAAAGTTTGGACCTTATGGCGAAGGGGCTGGGACTCAATTTTCACTTCCTGTGGCGTCTGATAAGTCGATCGTAGGGCTTTATGGTCGATGCGGGGAATACTTGGATGCCATCGGCGTCAGTTTGGTATGTCCCGATTAATTTGCTCTAATTAATTATAAGCTGCTTGTAATATATACTAAATATTTTGCAGTACTCATATCATATTAAGCGACCATAGTTACTCATGTGTCTGTAAACAAAATTAGTTTTATGCATACGAGTTCACATATTGTACTGATGCGTGAACGCAGGAAAGCAACGTGAAGGTTGGACCATGGGGCTTTACGGAAGGAACACCATGGCACTATGATCCTACTGATGGCAAGATCGAAAAAATAAAAGTAGCCTATTCGGGAGTGATAGATTCCATAACCATTAATGATTCCACCAGATTTGGTGGCCCAGGGGGGCCTGTGACCCTGGTCAGTCTCTACTATGTTCTGGTGATCTGCCCACCATGAAGTATCTCCTTCGTCGGGGGGTAATTAGAATTACTAATTTGAATATAAATGAAATGTTTGATCAGGAAATAACGATGGAGCCAGACGAATATCTGATTACAATCAGGGGGGCGGCCGGAAACTATTACGGCCCAAATGTCATAACTTCATTGGTTTTTGTTACCAACAAGCGCAGCTGTGCAGCATTCGGTAACAGAGGATCAAACATCGTTTCCTTCAACGTTCCAGTGCAAAGTGGGAGGGTCATCGGCTTTCATGGCCGTGCTGCACAGTATCTGAATGCAATTGGCCTTGTCATGGCAGCACCCCCATGTCTGCCATGTACAATTTGAATATCATCGACCATTCGACCTCATCTGCATGCATGCCATTCTTGCAAACATTTGATTACTTTAAATAATATGGGGTCGATTGGCAAAACAATCGTCTATGTACTAGTGTGATATATCTGTCGTTTTATATGTGCGTGTGTGTGTTGAATGTGGGTGCATGCAATATGATATGTATCAATAATGGTTTCCACGTCCATATACAGCTTATATAGCTTGGAGTGAAAACCGATTGTGACCCAGAATAAATAAATATGATTTGTACCCTACTACCATCCCATCAGTGTTATCTCCTTTTAAATAAGAGTCATGCAATGACGGCCACCATTAGTTTGCCCCAACTTTTATCGCCACTAAGGTATTGATTGACTTATTAAATTAGCCATTTCAATTATATTTATATGACAATTTATCTGGACAAATCAAACATACGTTGGAAAGAGTTGTAGGGTAAGTTTTTAGTGTAACAACCTGTCCGAAGTATGTATAATTTGATAGGTCTAATCATCTCTTTAAAATAATTGACTTATATTAAAATTAAATATATAAGTCATCCTATTAACATATTAGATCTTTCATATTAGATATTAGATATATGTGATAATAATTTGGAAGATCTCACATCAAATTTCAAGGAATTTCATTTCATATATGTGTTCCGAGGACAGGAATAATCAAATATCCAATTGAGCGAAAGAAAAGATTGTGTATCAGAGGATAGCAGGCAAGATTAATACTACTGATGGCAAGAAAGGAGACTTCATTTTTTTCCCCTAGGAGACTTTCATTTTGATAGTGCTTCTATCCATTTATTAGGAGAGTAATATTGAATAGTGAGTACTAAGCCTTGTTCGGATCTTCTTGATCTTAATTAGTGGTTATGAAACCACATCACTGCATATAATGACCCTGTATTTCCTTGGATTATCTAACCTAAAGCTTGATCATCCCTTCACTAATTATTATCAGATATTATATTAATTACTAACTTGTCATTATTGTCAAATTGCTAAATTGTAAGCTTTTGAAAAAAAAATTAACTTGTAAGCACTTAAAAAAATTTCCACCCCCAATAAAAAAACATGGAAAAAAGTTTTTACTTTTTTGCCACACTTTCTTCACGTTTATTAGAATCATAAAGAAAGGATTTAATATCATTTTTATATTTGTACATAAGGACGTAGTAATTTTCTTATTTTTTTGTGCCTAAAACCATTGATAAACTTTTCATTACTTTATTTTTAGCCACCTTACTTTTTACCACCTTATTTGTCTCTCCGGTTTTGTAATGTATTTTAAATTTATAGACCCTTAGGATAAAGCATAATTTTTTTGTTATGAAGGTGCGGCCATTAATTCATTTCTTCTGCATTTGGTTGCAAAATTTTATTTAATTGACAATAAATATAGAGAGAAAAAGGAATTTGTTAATATAAGTTGTCTAAATAATTTGGCTAGCTAACTTCTCAAGCTACTAATGTGGTGTAATTAAAGTTAACCATTCAATAGTAATTTCTTTGATTACTATGCCTCATATCATGCAAGAATTTGCAGGTTGTTGGAACAAATAAATACATGACAAAAACACTCTTAATACCAATTTTATACCTAGGGAACAAGGTTTTGATAATATGTAAGTTTAGATATTAAATCTACTCATTAAAAGATACCTTGCAAATAATAGTTTAATATCTCTGTATTGGTAACTATATGTGCCTAAAACTTATGTACAAGGAAGATCACCAAGCAGAAAGAGTGGCAATAAACAAGGATACCACTGGATAACGACAAGCAAACTACAAGCTGCAAATTGATTTCATCTTGAGCACAAGTTTGTGTTACTTTGAAGGATACTTCATTTCATCAGGTTGGAATGTGCCGTCCATCTTGAGCACAATTCATCAACTTCATCTTGATTTCCACCATGGAGAATATGGATGGCAACTCATGCAATAGAAGGGCAACCAACAAAGTTAATCCTGATATGAGGATTAGAAAATTAGCATGCAGAGGTGACAAGAAAAAGGAGGAATATGTAGTTCTGTAGTACTAATTTTGAAGGAAAGGAGATGAGGGACATAATCTTGTATATATATGGCTAATGGCTAACACTTTATATGACAATGCTCGGTGCAGGAAAAAGAGTAGCTTCTTTTGGAGAGGGTCCTCGGATGTGTCCTGTGGCCGATTTTGCATGAGTTGGCTTCGTTCTTCCTCCACCATTTCGTGCTCAATTTCAGCCAAGCTTTCATCATTATTTGAGCTCCACCCATTTGATATTATGGCACCAAATATATGACCATCGTTTTTTCTTGATTATCAGCTCCATTTTAGCTCCATCTTGAGTGTGCCTGCTATGCTTGTTTACCTTCGTACTATGAATAGTGTGTACATATATCGGTGGAGGGTACAAGCAGATGATCATCTGTCTGTGTTATACCTTTGTGGGGAGTTCAAAGGGAGCTTGCTTCTAAGCATGAAGTGAGAAGCAATTGCCAACAATAGTTGGGTGCAAGGCCAGAAGAAACTAAAAGAATTAAATCATGAATTTTTTTTCCATAATAATGCACGATTAATAAATTTGACCTAGCTCTTGTTGCCAAAATAGATGATTATTCTTATAATAATGTGAAAGAAGACTTATCTCATCCTTTGAAAACTAAACTTGACGTTACAGATCTTCTAAATATTGACATACAATCTATATTTTTTATTAGATGAAAATTAAAAAAAAAACAGACACGTATAAGCTGACTTTATAATTAAGAACGATAACCCTGGTGTATTATTTACATACTTTCAATTATGATTGAGCCCATGGATCACAACTGGATAGTTTAAGAGGCTTCTACAAATGAGAGGCCCATATATTAATTATAAGCTCGCTCCTTTTATAAGCTCATTTAATTAAATTCCGTGATCACATGATAATTTGGCTGATTAATTAATAAAATATATAATATATCCATGACAGTAAAGTACAGATATATCCACCATGTACTGATGTTAATGATCAGTTTCAAGAAAAGCAGTAGACCATGTACTTGTAATAAAGATGTTCAAAAACTCTCGACCACTTAATTAACTCTTACTCGGAAGCCCGTGAAGTAGAGGCGATCGGCCATGAATATATAGTATATAGTAATAATTGATAATGTTATAACTAATGAATATACTTTTAAGCATGAGAAAAGCAAATTAAAAAAAAAAACAAATAATATTAACTTTTATTGGACGAATAATAGTAAAGAAACTTGGTCAAATATATACTAATCCAATTAAGTACAATTGTTTGTTTACCTGACAAGTAGAAAGTGGCTGGGATCTACACATCGGCAAGTCTTTACCAACATCTTTTCCTCTCTTTTTTTTTCAAGGAGACATTTTGCTTTACTTTTACAGCTTAGCTCCAAATGTAATAATTCATTATTGGTACAAGTTTAGTGTTTTCTATTAGATCGATTATGAACATGCATTGATGGGTTTTAAACGGCACTGTTATGGGAATTGCACTCGGCCAATTCCTTGTCAAATCCTACCTAGCATGCCGCATCATTTGATGGCCGAACTTGTGTTTCGTGCCCCATCACCGAATGGAAATTGAACGTCTGTTGATGTCTTCTCTTGTCTGTAATACATTTTCTCCACCATATTTATTATTCTTGGATCCTATTGATCGGTTTGACTGCTGATCAAATTCTGACTGTATTATGTGATTTAATAGAGCCAAATCAGATTCATTTGCATGAAGAATATGTTAATTTGCCAACATCAAGCTCTTGTTATGAAACAAAACCATCCAAAAGCTGTCTTGTATGTGTTTTCAATTTTTGGAGCAACCGAACACCAGGTCTCAACCAAATGATCAGAGGTCGTTTTATCCAATTAAGAGGCTGCTGTTTCCTTGCGGTTCTTCTTTTAGGGAACCAATTAGACAATGTTTAAGACCGTGTCGTTCTCTTTCACGTTGGTTTCATTTGACAAAGACAAACTTTAGTTTCACACGCGCACGAGGGTGCGGCCACGGGGGACAAGAAGCTCAACTCCCCCACGGCCAAATATGGTAGGAAACCCATCGATCTTTTCGCCATGGAAAGAAGCTTAATCGGTGGCCTTCCTAAAATCAGATTTCCTGGGTGTCCCGCGGCAGAGTTTTAACTCTTTGTTTGCTCAAAATTTTCGTTGAATCAACTTAATTTCACAACTTTTCGAGTCAAATTACTCCTCTTAGGTTTTTTAATTGATTCTCCGAATTTCTTTGAGTCTCTCCCGGAGTTAAAGTAAAAAAAAAAAAAATTAATGTATTATTTTATTTTTAATTTAATTAAATCAATAATTTAAAATAATATAAATCATGTGTTCATCGATTTTAATGTCAAAGAGAATATTATCTAAAAATTTGGTAAACCTTTCTCCTTGTTTCTAAGCTGGTTTGGAGTCGACTCTGATTTATGTCCAATCCATAACCTTATTAGTCTAAGTTTCGAATTTTTAAATTATACCCCCGACACGTCAATTCCTATGATTGGAGTAATATTTTATTTGTAAGACTTCAATTCTATATTTGTTCATGGTTTAAAAGAAAATTTGTTCGTTCTAATGTTCATTGGTTTCAAGACTAACGACGAGGCATGCTTGAAAGAATTATATGCGATAATAACGTCCAAGGATAAAATATCATCTTGTACAGAATGATGTGATTATAGCCTAAGGGTCAATATGTCTCATGCGCAAGTATGTTGATTATTTTTTTCTCCTAATTTATTGAGTAAAACTTAGGTTAACATGCTTGTTAGGAAAAAATATCGTTAAAGATAATTTTTATAAGTACAAATATAAATAGACAAGATATCGTGTCATGCACAATTTATATAATATATAAACTTTAATTTTACGAATAAACTCTCGTTAAATAATAAGATTGAATATATAATAACCTAAGATATATCTTATTAATTTTAAAGATAAATCCTAATAGAGTGAGAAAATATATTATAATAACTTTATTTATTATTATTTTATTTTTATTAGGCTATTTTGGTTGGTTAAATTTCTTACCCTTAATTAGAGGCTAGTGTAGAGTTCCACTTTTATTAATAAGAGTTGTTAACAAGAGTAGATATTCAATGACCCACTTATTTTTATAAAAAATATAACTAAACTATTTATATTTACAGGCGTGCTGCGAAGTATTAATTTAAGAGTGAAGAACCATGCTTCATAAATTAGAAAACCTCATCAAGAAAATGAAGCAGCGAGGAAC
Source organism: Piper longum (assembly GCA_032619315.1). Classification (NCBI taxonomy): domain Eukaryota; kingdom Viridiplantae; phylum Streptophyta; class Magnoliopsida; order Piperales; family Piperaceae; genus Piper; species Piper longum. Next base: position 6,322 of record JAVDBV010006226.1, read on the forward strand.
TTCGATTTGATGGTGGAGGATGATGTGTATCACGTCGAACTTTGAGACAAATTAATTACCAATCGTAAATTATACATACCTTTGTATTAAAAAAAAACACAATTGTAGATATCTTCGATTACAGGACCTGAATAGACTTTTGCTCGTTGTGTATTAGCTAGACTTATAAGCAATAGAGGTGCTGCTGTAACTCATGAAAGTGATGATCATGAAATAAAAACTAGTTCTAAGAGCAAGAAGGATGATCCGTGAATATATAAAAGTCTATAGAGAACTCGTCATATATGTGTTATAAGGTGCCGAAGAAATTTCACATTCATCAGGCAATTGACTATCTATGGGCATAGCTACATGAATAATTCAGCAGAAGTTCACGTCCCACAGGTTCAACATTAAAAATATACATGTTAATATCTTAGATTTATTTTCCGTACGTAGTCTCACGCATAAATTTAATTATATAATATTAAAAACTATTTTGTTAATAAACCTATTTATGTGACCTGTAACTGATTTTAATATGAGACTTATTGAACCACTCAGTTAATTAACTATGGGGTTGTGGAATGTATGGAGAAAGATATACTTATTTCTAATTTATAATAGTGGGCAAATTAAAAAGAAGAGAAGCTCTACAGTCACGTCTATAGAATTTGTAGAGTCACAAAAAATCTATATCATGGTTCCTAAATTTGATGCATGGTTTTCTTTATCGTCATATGCCAAGTAGACATTCAACTTCACGTTGTTATTTCTTCTCTTCTCTTTCGGGTCTCTAGTCCTGCTTTCCTAAAGTGGATCTTTTCTTTTTTAAAAAACGAAGAAATAAATGGATTATATGAAGCATATAGGAATGAGGCGACTTCTGAAATATTATCTGCAACTAAGCTTCTACGACATGGAGGGAGGCTATCTCCTCCAACTATTTCCAATGGTATTGATCCTCTTTGGGCTGTCTATTATTTTCATCCTTCTTCTCGGAAGGTGCTCAAGTCAGCGGCTGCATAAAAGCCGGCTCCACGGTAGCATGGGGTGGCCTTTCCTGGGTGAAACTCTTAGCTACCTTAAACCACACAAGTCCAACACCATAGGAAGCTTCCTACAAGATCATTCTCACAGGTAAATAGACAGGGCATTTGTAGAGCCATAATATTATGTATGCATTAAACCAATTAGGTCGTTATTTTATGATTATGAGATTAACGTTGTCCTGTATGCATGTATAGGTACGGCAAAGTGTTTAGATCTCACCTCTTTGGATCACCCACAGTAGTTTCATGTGATCATGAGCTCAACACATTCGTCCTTCAGAACGAGGAGAAGCTATTTGAGTGCAGCTACCCCAAAGCCATTCATGGTGTTCTTGGGAAGCTGTCCTTGTTGGTGGTAGTAGGGGAAAGGCACAAGAGACTCAGAGGTGTCACTCTTGGGCTCACCAACCAGTGGAAGTACAAGGATGAAATTTTGCGTGACATTGACAAGCAAGTGATGTCCACGATTCAATCATGGAGGAGTAGACATGAGATAGTGTTTTGTGAAGAAGCAAGGAAGGTAGTTTATAAGTTTATTACACCAGCTAGAACTAGCTAGGAATAATTTTATTTTGCACACTATTTTTATTTTACATTGCCCCACCACTTTTCAGTTTACATTCAGTGTCATAGTAAGACAGATTCTGAGTTTGAGAGCAGATGAACCTCATGCGATGAAGATTTTAGAGGACTTCCAGACATTCATGAAAGGCTTGGTTTCCTTCCCTCTCAATATTCCAGGAAGCTCGTATGCAAAAGCCATGAAAGTAAAAAAAACAGTAATTAACAGAGTTTAACTAGTGTATATACTCATTTAATTTCAACAGATTTTGATTCAATAATGTATGAGTTTAGATGTCAGTAATCAAATATCTAATATATATAGGCTCGTGCAAGGATCACTAGTGCAGTTATAAAGATTGTGGAGAAGAGGAGAGCAGGCAAGATTGACATTCTTGATGGCAAGAAAGGAGACTTTTTAGATGTGCTTCTATCTAATGACAACCTGAGTGACGAAGAGAGAGTGAGCCTTGTTCTGGATCTTCTTCTTGGTGGTTATGAAACCACATCCCTGCTGATTACCATGTCTGTTTACTTCCTTGGATTATCTCCACTGGCTCTTCAACAGCTAAAGGTATATCATCCCTTTACTAATTATTGTCAGATTTTATTTTAGTTACTAGTTGCTTGTAATTGATGTAAGTAGCTATTTAACTTGTTAGCAAATTTTTTTAAAAAAATAAATTGTAATTACTGTACATTCATTATTAATCAATTAGAATTGGTTGTATAAAAATCAATTACTTAGCAGCAGAAAATTGAGAGCGAAAGAATGAATTTAAGAGGTTTAATCAATTTGACTAAAAGTTCAAGTGCGTAGCTGTTAATGCTTCGGGGAATTGAAGAAAACCATGTAATACATATTTATCTTTATAGTCTTCCCATCTACAAGAAAATTATAATACAAGGAAAAACATTCTTAATAAATTTATATCTTACTTTTTGGAAAAGGCTATGATATCAAGTAACTTTAAATGGCAAACCAGAACTATTTAAAAGAGTCAGTTATAATTTAGTTTAACATATCTCTGTATTGGTTGCTATATGTCATGTCTGAAACTTGAGCTATATGTATCAGGAAGAGCACCTAGCAATAAGTGACAAAAAACAAGGAGACCGCCTAACACTGGACGATTACAAGCAAATGGAGTTCACTCAATGTGTAAGAAAAATGATCAATTGATGGACGCTTCCATATATGTTACGATGGTTTTTATTATGTATCATTTATATACAACTGTGTCGCTTTGTACATGCATTCATGAAGGTTATAAACGAAGTGTTGAGATTTGGTAACGTGGTGAAGTTTGTGCATAGAAGGGCTCTCAAGGACGTCAAATTTAAAGGTTTCCGAATAATCTCTATACACCATGATGAGGCGCACAAGCTAACACTAGCTAATGTGTTTCAATTATATATGAGCCTGGTTATCTATTAATTATAATATAGTGTGTGAATCTGATCATTAGTTTGTGTTATTTTGAAGGTTTTTTCATTCCATCAGGTTGGAAAATCCTCCCCATCTTGAGCGCCGTTCATCTTGACCCTGCACTCCATGATAACCCCTCTGAGTTTTCACCATGGAGATGGATGGTATAATACATTATACATCATGATATTATGTTAATCAATCAAATAAAGTAAATTATGCACTAAGGAGAGTAACCAACAACCATGATGAGGATTAGAAAAGCAGGGGGACATGCATGAATAAAAAACACGAAAGAAACAGAAAAGACAGTAGATTAATTCTATCGTAATTTTTTATATGCACTCGTGCACAAGGAGAGGAGATGGGGGGACATAATCTTGTGTATGGCTTCAACTTTATGTGACACAATGTTGGGTGTAGGACAAAGAAAGAGTTCAAAGAGTGGCTCCTTTTGGTGGGGGTCCTCGGATGTGCCCTGGAGCCGATCTTGCAAGAGTGGAGACTTCCTTCTTCCTCCACAATTTTGTGCTCAATTTCAGGCAAGCTTTCATCATTTGAGTTCCACCCATTTGAAACTATTGCACCAAATATATGACCATTGCTTTCTCTTGTTTATCAGCTGCATATTTTTTACCGTGTGGCATGCTTGTTAACATTGCTGTGTGTGTGTAAATTATTATGTATATAATCAGGTGGAGGGTGCAAGGAGAAGATCACCCGGTTGCATACCCTTATGTAGAGTTCAGAAGGGGCTTGCCTCTGAACATAGAGCATGAGAAAATGAATATGAAGAAGAAATTGCCATCATGAGTTGGTTATGCAGGGCCACAAGAAATTACTTAGAACATGAGTTGAGGCACTTCGTAGAAAGTTTTCGTTAACGTATATATCAGAAAAGAAGGTAGAAGGAAGTATGTCGAAGAATGAAGCTAAGTTAAAAAAGAAATGTCTCTCTTTATCATCTATTTATAAAATAAAAAATTTATTTTTGAGAAAAAAAATGAGTGCATCTATATTAAAAAAAAACATTGTGAAGAAGTCAAGTTGACAAGTCTAGAGAGGACAAAAAAAAAGGAAGTCGTAAATAAAATTTAGGGCATGAATACTAAAATGAAACAAATTAAGCTTATATGAAGATATTGAAAAGTAAACCTAATTTTGATATTTTTATTAAATTAAGGGAGGATGTTAGAAAATAAGCTTAATTTTGTTATCATATTCAATCAAAAAGGATAAGTCACATTTAATTAAAGCATTAATTTAATTGTGTGAGGGTCCTATTTCTTCTTAGCCACTTTAGGAGTGTGTGACATGATAAGAGAAATCTCTTTTAATAAGTAGAATTCAACATTAACCTTACTTCATGATAAAATTTAAAATCTAGAAACTTCATAATAAAATATTCTTTTTATTGAAAAAATACATTTTTTTAAGGAACCATATTTAATTCTATGAATTCCATCACATAAGGTTTTTTAAAATTTTCATCATTCTTTAAGATGGTAAGAATCCCTAACTGTGATTGGGAGGAGATATTGCCGCGGTCATATAATAACACGACATTATGTAAGTTGCATCAAAATAGCCGATTAGATAAAAATTTTGTCAACCAACAAGCGTGCCTATGGAGAATTCGGCAACTTGAGATCAAATATCGACCACTTCAACCTTCTATTTCAAAGTGGGCAGGATCATTGGCGTTTCTGGCCAATCGCTTGCTATTCATGATCTGCAGGCCGACTTATTTGCGGAAGTTATCAATGGAATTGGCCTCGTCATGGCAACACCTCCGTGAATATGCCATGTACACTACTCGATCGACAAGTCTCTACCATCGTCTACGACGTACTACTATATATGTTATCTGTAGTTTCTTATATTGTGTTTTGAATGTGTGTGTGTGTGTGTGTATGATGTGGTCTAAAATTGCTTCCCAGTCCATATGTATTGGATGAGGAGCTAATTTAAGAGATCTCACTTTTCTTCTTGACCATGGATACCCAATGCTATAAATTGTGTTTTATAAGAATGACTTAATTTGTAAGAACTTGCAAGTTGAAATATATTTTAACTCGGTAAAATAGCTAGATTCGTAAGAGCTAGCTCAAGTAAAGATCATTAATATATACTTTAAATTTATTTTAGCTAAGTTTGAAAACCAAGATTGTCATACAAGATTGATAAGAATCCCAACCAGCCCGTCGCTCTTAATTCTTGCAAAACTCTCAAAAGGAGAGACCAATTATATTTCCTTGCATTAATCTTCTTCTCTCTTGTGCTATCGACAATCTTAAACCACTGGCTAGTTGGATCACAGCTTGGATCTCTGCTCAGACATCTGCATGGGCTCGTTATGATCGTCCCCTCGCCTCCCACATCCAAGCAGACTGTGTTGCCGGCAACCTTTGCCGATAAATGCATCTTTGAGTCAGATATAGAGTCCCATTTGGAATTAGAATCCGAACATAAGATCCCAAGCATTGCAGGCTTGCCAGAGCCAGCAGCTTGAAGGCATAAGATCTCATCCTTTACAGATAGTGTCTTGTCTTTTGCTGTGTAGCTCCAAGACTCTGATTTTGTGCAAGGACCCAACTTGAGTGGCCCCAATATTGACTCCCTTACTATGCATTGGCCTGTTGCTGGATGATACAATATCTGGTATGGTCTAGCATCTGAAGCATTATTTTTTGAGCCTGCACATAACATATTGAGCTAAAATAATTAGTACCTGCCATAATTTTCGTTGTTGTTGTTACTTAACCTGGTCATCATCGGCAATATTTCTAGTACTGTAATACCTTGAATGGGAGATTGAAGGGCTGATATTCTATCTATAAAGCTTGCATTTCTAGGACCACACCAACCATAGGACAAGACCCCGTACGTTTCATCCGTGTTCACCACACCTTGTCTTAAATAGTAGCTGCCTGGCAATGTCCAAAGAGCCCATTCAAAGTCCAATTCTGCTGCCAGCCCAAGAATGCAGCTCAAGAACCGGTTATCGTTCTTGTTGGTGCCCCTCTGATCCACCCCAAACTCGCCGAGGAACAGTGGCCACCCTTGGTCCAACAAGAACCCGCCACTTTTCTTGAATCTGTCCATGAAACTGCCGCAGACTTGGTTGAGGTTTCTGTTCTCCCAAATTTTGCCTTCGGAGAAGGCGTACCAGTGCAGCTCGAAGAGCACTTTTCCGGTGAAGGTGAGGTTGATTGGTTGGCGGTTGAGGAAGGTCAAGTCTCTGTCGAAGTTCAGGCCGGAGAGGATGATGAGTACGTCCGGGTTTGCAGCATGCACCGTCTCTGCTCCTCTCTGCATGTATCTTATTACAGGTGCAAATTTTCGTTAATGACTTGCAAAAAAAAATAGGCTGTAAAATTTATGCCAAGAACAAGAAAATAAAGATTGGCTGAAAAGAAAATTCAATTTGAAATTCTTAATAATCGGCTAAATTAATTTGTCATTCATTTTTGTACTCCTTATATAAAGAATTGGTGAAACCGGATTTGATAGCATTTGGGAGGGTGAGGTTTCTCGGCCCACTTTTGGGGGCCCAGACCATGTTTAATGTGGGCTAAAATGTGGCCAGCATCAAATGGGTTAGCGATGGCAGGCCCATCTACGTACCGCACATATATATAATATACCATAAAAGTGACGTAGGTTGTTGCTAGTCAATACATGACTATTAATGCTAAATAATGTTAAGAGAAAATTAAATTGAGATCATACAGGCGTCCTATTTTGTTGACTCCACCGATATATAGTTTTTAGCTAGTATTTTAATTTTGTAAATAAAAGGTAGTTGTTGGTTGTTGGTACCCCTCATAAAAAAAAACATGAATAAGTATTTTGTAAAATAGATAAAACCTACATCTAAGGTTTGTATTGTATTTTTTACTATAGTTATTATATAAGTAAAACTTGCATCTCCTCGTTTGAACAAATATTAATCAAATTCATGGTACCTGTACCAATCCTTGACATTTTGCTTGGCCCCTCGGAGCTCATTCCGGAGGCTCATCCCAACCACATTGGCCGAGCCATTGAACATGGCGGCCAACGTGGCCAGGCCAGACAGCCACACCTCTGGGTCAAAATACTTATCCCCAAAGAACCCATTGCCGTCAAACTTGCTGCAACACCACCCTGGCTTGCTTATGTGGTTGTCCAGGATCACCATTATATTGTTCTCCCCTAAGCTACCCACCACCATCTGCAAGTGTTCATAGAAGTGCATGTAAACATATTGAGTGGTGGGATAGATAGTATTTGTATTATTGTTGTGTGCTATCAAATTTAAGCATCCCTTCCCTTCTCTAATGGCTGGTCCACTTACAGTACCCCATCAACATCGAGGGAGACTTCTGGAGCTATGCTTTTCATAAATGACAATTGCAATTCAATTTGTATCATAATCGGCGTTCATATCTTATGGTTGCAACTTGCAACTTTATGGCAAGAAGGGAATAGAACTTGTTTGGAACATATGGGAAACGAAGTTTCAAGAGGTTGCTATGGAATTTTCTCTTGTCAGATTCTTAGCATGCTTCATACCAACCATAAAAAAGATCATTTCCGTAAAATTTAATTTTATGTTGTTGCAATTTATAGGAATCTTTATAAAGTGAAGATGGAGTTGGGTACCGAGCTAGCAGCTCATAATCGCCATAAATGGCAGTATGAGAACAAGAAATACTTCAAAAAATTTACCTGGAAGGCTTGTGTCAGTGGGATATCAACCATAGCCGGATTGTTGACCTTGATGCCGGCGAGGGACTCATTGAGCCCCAAGCTCTCAAAGGACTGCTGGACGGTGAGGGAGCTCAAGGTGCTATCGGTCACCATGAATAGAGGCCATGTCAACCTAACACAATTGAATCCCATGGAACCAATGAGCTTGGAGATTTTATCTAATGGCTGCTTGCTTAGACCCTCGGCAAGCATGGGCTCCAAATGAGCTGCCCAGCTGATGCAGGCCAGCTTCACTCGCAGGCCAGCGTCGTCAACGATCCATCTGGAGTCGGTGTGAAGAGGAAAGGAGGCCGAGAGCCACCAGTGGCATGTAGAAGTTGAAGCAAAGAGGAGGAGAGTGAGAAGGGGAAGGCGGGCCATTTTGCAAGAAAGATTTTAGGATGCCAAAGGTTGTACAGCCTTTAGTCATTTGGTGGCAACTTTAAAGAGATGAAAACTTGATGGAATCAAGTGTCTAAAATATAGCCAAAGAAATTAAGCTAGTTTTTATGGTATTTAAAAGTTGTTGGAAGAGACATCTTTTTCTATCAATCATGGAATTGGTCAGCAGTTAAAAGTGGTGGAGAAATTGGTTTCAAGACCTTGCCGCCCTCTTTATCGTATTGGCCAACATGATTTGTTGGTTTGTTTAGAAGAAAAGTATGCACTATTTCTCCGTGGCTCTTGGAACAGTGTGAAGCATAAGCAATACTCGGTCAAATCAGAAGGCACCCAATAGATAAAACAAGTAGCTTATACACTTTTTATTTGGAAGCCACAACTTGGAATAGTGTAAAGCATCTACAATACTTGCTCAAATTACAAGCAACCGACACATTTCATAATATTGTAGTCATCCTTTATATCGGCACCTTGTTTTATTTTTTTAAAATTATATAGCTCAGTAGCCTTTAAGTCAAGCTAATCAAGGGGAAAGAAATTAAGTGGAATTGACTGTCATCAAAATAAATCCTTAAAATCTCTAAAAATTTATTCGAAGTCGAATTATATATATTTATATGGCTGAGGTGAACTCGGGGCAAAAAAAATTTTCTACCCCGGGCTTTGATCTGGACCGTCTTATTACAAAAACGTCTCAAATTTATTGATTTTAAACTAAACTTTGATTTAGGCCGTCTGATTATTAGAACAACCCAAATCTATTATTTTTTAAAAAAAACATCGCCGACGAATATACGGGCTATGGGGGCCCTGTTCTCTTTTTTTTTTCCTATCGCGGCCGCTAGCGACGGCCGGCCACGAAAAAAAAAAATCTGAGGATGTCGCCGCCCTTCCGTAGATGG